>CP135535.1:6233219-6253111 GCA_032402905.1 Khaya senegalensis
GGAAAAAGGAATGAGGAGAAATTAATCCCTAATTTACGAATGGGATGGGAATTGGTTTAATTCTTCCCACCTTGCTTTTACCTCATTCCTCGTTAAACTATAATATAATTATTTTATAATTTATAAATTAAAATTTATATATTTAAGTATAATTTTATATTATATTTTTTAAAATTTATATTATAATTAAATATAATTAATAATAATAAATTATTAAATTAATTAATATTGTAAAAATTAAATATATAAATAATTTTTAAAAAAAAAAATCTTAAACTTATTTATTCTTAAACTGGCCAACCACAATTTTCTCCTCTATAGCTTCTACAATTTTTTAAATTATTAGTTTTAAATCAATTAAGTGTTTCAACTACCACAGTATATAATAACACTTTTTGGATTTCTTTTCCATAATTCTCTTCAATTTTTGCAAATTAGATTTCTCTCAAATCTCTTTGATTTTCAGTATCACAAATTAAATTTTCATTATCAAAATCAAGTGTTTTAAATTCTACACAAAATTTTCTTTCATTTTTTTTCTTTTGTCATTACCACAAATTGAATTCCAAACTAAAAGTTAGCTTTTAGATTCAGTTGACTTTCTTTTAATTATTGCAAAATTAAAGAGTAAATTTATGTTATAATTTTATTTACTTAAATATCTTCAAATTATTACTATCAATTTATATTTAGTACTTTTTAATTTTATTTTGTTCATAAAATATAATAATATCACATGTATTGATTTGTTTGAAATACAATTAGAGTTAGACCATTATTTAAAGAAACTGTCTTACCTAGAATTTCTAATTTTAACATATTGACTTAAGTAAAAAGTAAACAGGTTCAAATATTCTACTTTGCATGCTATTGCAAGAAATATTTTAGTTATTTATATTTCTAGAGTTGATTTAAATCTGTTTTCAGTACTAGTGAAATATTCATAAGTTCACATTATATATTACATCTTAAGACATTGAAGACTTTGACGTGTACTCAAGATTGATTATGGGTTAAAATTAAAGAATTAAATTATTAATTATAAATTTAATTAAATTTTAATCAATTTTAATTTAATTCAATATTAACAATCTAGATTCTTATGAGTTTGTTTTTATCATCAGAATTGAGTTTGAGTTCGAGTTCTTTTACAAAAATTAAATACCATACATATTTGAAGACACGTATGATTTAAATTTAAAATATTATCTTAATTTTAATCATTTGTAACTATTCGTAAAAAATCGTTTCAATTATCTTAGTAATAAATTAAAATTGTCTTTGATATTGTAAGCAATCTTATGTGTTTTTGATAAAGGAAATCAAAGAAAATGGAGGAATTAATAAAGAAAAAAGTAGCAATATTGTAGCATTATATGACATAAAAATTTGAGACATTAATTATTTTATTATCTTGCTATGGATGTTATTTATTGAACAATATTGCTTGATATTTTGATTTTTATTAAAAGATATTATTTTAGTATCTTATAATAATTATTTTTATTTAAAATAATATCATAATATGTTCATGATATTTTTTTAAATTAATAAAATTATTATATTACTAAAATTAATTTATAAAATAATATAAAATGAAGAATTTATATAGGGATCAAAAACCCATTTTCCATATGGTGATTCCTCGTTAAATTTATTGAAAAATAAAATAAAAAATGAAGGTTAAAATATAAAACAAAGTAGAAAATAGAGTATGCCTCCTCTCCGTCCCGCCCTGCTGCCATCGCGAGGTTTGATTTTGATTACGAGTTACGATCCCTTTTTGCCCAAGTTGTATCGTTATTTTAACAGCCCAAGCCCATTGATTTCTAAGAAGCCCAAGGGCTGAGTCAATCACGCGCTTTCTTGTTCGCTTTGTCTTCATCTGGGCGATGACACTTAACAAAGCCTCATTGGTGCATGGACGAGAAAAATAAAATATATAAACAAATAAATAAGGAAAAATAAATAAATAAATAAATAAAAAGCGCACTTGGAATTATATTCCCTCCCTTTTCCTATCCCATATCAAAAATAAAGAAATAAAATAATAATAATAATATCACAAATAAATTATTATAAAAAAATTAACCCCAATTTCATATTCTTAACGCGCTCTTAACTCACCTGCGCCACACTCTCCAATCATCTTATCCTTTTACACGTGGGTCCCACAAAATAATTCGCTAGCATCGCGGCCCTGGAAGCGCGTGAAGGAACAGCCTTGTTTGTTTGGTTGCGTTTGCCCTAATCGCATGTGAGCTAGAACTTTCTCTTATCGTGAAGAATAACCATCGAAATCATGTCTTCGTTTCATAAATCCAGTATATATCAACGATGTTCCTCCCCCTGAATCCTCCGTCGACTTGGATCGCTGCTTGCTTTGATTCGCTTCCTGCGCACGTAGTTGATTCTGTTGATTCTCTCTGCGACTGGGCTCGGTGACGTGTGTGAGTCAAATGCCTCGTTCTTCCTTTAGATCTGTTTATCGCTTGTTTGATTATTGCGGTTCTCGTTTTTTGTTTCGTTTTTCATGCATATGTGGCTCTATACTGATAATTTAACCATTTATTTATTATTATTTTCTAAAGATTGAAGATGGAGCCTATGGATATTGTTGGCAAGTCAAAGGAAGACGCGTCGCTTCCAAAAGGTCAGTTTTTTAGGTTAATTTTTAGGATATTATGTAGCTTTTTTCATATATTTTTTGTTGATTTTTCTTTTTGTTAATTTTTAGAATAATATGTACGTTTGTTATAATTCTTCTGCAGCCTGATCCCTCTAATGTACTAATATAATAATCTGAAGTCTTTTATTTTTGCTAATGAACTCTAGGACAAAACAATGAGAAATTTATTTAAACTTTTTCTGAAGATTCTTAATTGGTTATAAAGGCGAATAAAGGAGTTGAGTTTATTTGTTTGAAGAAACTATAAAGTTGGGAGCTTACATGGTTGCTGTTAATGTGAAGATATGAAATTAGTGCTATCAGTGGTTGCTTGATGAAGTTGCATAGTGACTAACGTTCTTGGTTATAGTTGGGCAATTTTTCTTGTGATTTTGATATAATCTATTCAGCGCAACTAAAACATGAATTTCAACAGAAAACTGTATCATTGATCATATGTTTGTGTCTTATTTTTCAAGATGCTAATTTTGTTTTCAACAGGTTTTTCCGAGTGTGATGTTTTTTCATGGTTATTTAAGTCATGGATATCATCCATTCTTTTTTGGTTTGTCTTTTCCTCTCTAGAATCAAGGGTCTTAGCTACTTGTTTTATCTTATTATTGCTCAACTTGCTTGTGTTTTTCACATCTATCAAAAATTTCAGAAGCTACCTCTCAATTTCATATAACTTAAATACTTTTAGCTTGTGAACTTCTTCTATTCTTGTATTGTTTTTATTGAGAAACTATTTCTCTTTCACAACATCAGTTATCGATGTTCTTAGAAACTATTGAAATAGAAGATTAATTATTTGAAATTAAGAGACTCTTAAATTTTGTTCTATCTCTTTATGTTACTAATATACTTGCTACCTTCTGGTATTTCAAATTTGTCTCTAATGTAAGGTTTTCCACCAAGCTTATCTTAATGACTTGAAGATATGAATGGTGGTTTATATTCACAACGTACAAAGAAGCAGGGGAGAAAAGTTTATAACAGATTTCTTTTGTTTTCCCAATAGCAATATTTTAGTTGACATAAATTTGAATCTTGTCATCAAAATTAACATGGGAAATTTTGTTTTATTCAAACTGCTATGTAAAAACTACTAAATTAATTTCAATATATCTCTTTGAAAACTTTTTTCTTGAGATTTTTACCGCAACTAAGCTTCAATTGGCTAATAACTGTGCTTATTTATGCTCGGGAGAGGAAACTTTGGCTTTTTGATGGTGAGTTGAAGAAGTTGTTAGGATAGTACCTCCATTGATTGATGATTTCACTTTTCTGGGCAACAGATGTGATATCTGGTCATAATTGATTATCCTGGCTATTTGATAGACATACTACATGACATCTCCTTTGGCTGCTTTGTAGTAACATGGTTGACATTAATGTAATTTAACTTGGTTGTTCTTTAGAATTCATACCCTTACATATAGCCCTAACATGCACGGTTTTGCTTTTGTTCTAAAACCTGTAAGCTCTCTAAGCTTGTCAACTTTCAGAAACAAGCCACTTTCTTTTACACAAAATTTCAGAAGCTAAGGTTTACATATTTCATTTAGTGCTATGCAGTACTAAGTACTATATTAGCTATTGATTATGATGTGAGGTTGACCCTTTAGCATTCAAGCTAACAGTTTTCTGAACATTGCTAACCATGATTTTTCTTTTCAGCGACAATGACCAAAATTATAAAAGAGATGTTACCCCCTGATGTTCGTGTTGCAAGAGATGCTCAAGATCTTTTGATTGAGTGTTGTGTAGGTGAGTTGATAATGGAATTTCACAGCTTCTATATGACTTCTATAGTCTTTTTATCATCAGCATCAATCAAATACAATTTTCTTTTTGTATCAATATACAGTCCTTAAATGTTATTTTGAATGGTTATATGTCCCATTACCCCTTTGGCATTTGTATTGCTGAATAATTTACTTTGGGGGTGAGTGATAGCCCACACACTTTTAACTTGAAATCTATAAGAGAATTTCCTTCATTGAGAAAGTTGCTACGACACTGTTTTGCTTCAAGTTTGTTTCCTCTCATTAGGTTACTAATGTATTACCTTTTGTTTTACAAAAGTTTGTTCTCTTGATTCATGTAGACATTTTAATTTTACCATATGGAAACTAATTGTATTTTTAGTCGTGCTTATTTTTAGATTGCATCCTAGCAAAATATGTGTGGTTATTTCTAATTAAAATAAAAAATTGCATAAGTCAACCTAATCTTGATAGTATGTGCTTTTTTTAAAGACTCTCTGATGGGCCTTTTTGTTTTCTTTATAAAGGGAATGTTGAGTTTGATTGCATGTCTTCTTTTGACCAACTAAAGTTCGATTATTTATGTTTTGTCTCCCTGTAATCAATTTATTTGTGGGAACTATTGTTTTCTTGCGTGTATTCGTGGCCATATGGGACATTTGTATCAAGCAATATTACTTCTTTTCTTTTTTTTTTTTTTATCAAATTGCTTTGCCAGAAAAGACACCTTTTCTATCATTTATACAAAATTCAAAGCTTGAGAAAAGCTTCAAGACCTCAATAAACTCTTTAGAGAGTCTGCTTCTGTATGTTCTCTATCTTTGTTGGAGAATCACTACGCTACATTCATGGCCCTTGAGACTAGATTTCTTTGGCAACCCGCCCAAGTGATAACACTCTTTTTATGTTTCCTTCCTAGACTCTGGTTTCTCCTAAATCATGGTACTCCAATATTTATAAGCTTTAGTAAGACAGAAAGTATTACCAATTCATTAAATCTTCTTTATCTAAAGGGTTACAGGACAGCAAATCTCAATCAGTCGAGGGAATAATCATAAGTAGTGGTTAATCTGAATAAAAGATCTGATTCTGCTTTCCATCCCTGCTGTGAGGCAAGTAAATGGGAAACCAAACCAGTTTATACAGTGCTGTTTTCCAATACCAAGGGACCTTTTACATAGGAATTGCAAGTATTGGCATTTCATCACTGTCATTTTGTTTGGATACAACTGTACATGTTCCATTGTGCCTCTAGTATTGAACTAGTTGGACTGTTAGCCTTTGCATACCATAGTGCAAGAACATAGTTTAGTTTAGTATGCCAGTTACCAGGATTTCTCATGATTCCATGAAGAGGAATGATTTGGTAGTTTCTACTGGGTGGAGAACGTATCCATGGCTTTCCATCACATAAGAGTGCTTTCAAGGAGTACACTTTTTCTTCTCTTTGGAGCCTAGTTATGAAAGATGACTTAAAGTAATTATTCTTTGACTTAGTAGTGCCAATAATATTGCAATTCTGGTCGGGAGGCTGAGATTTACTCTCCTTGGATTGGCTGAAATGAACCTTTTTTATTTTTCTTTCTAGTCTGAAATTCTGAGATGACATGAAAGTTTAATGAAGTTATTTTAACCCATATAAGGTCTCTCAAAAAAAAAAAGTGGGAGAAGATAATGATACATTTTCCTAATGACTTTTGATGATTTTTTTCCATTGTTGACATAATCTGCACAACTTCTAATATGTCAAGTCAATCTAGCAATCCTTTTAGGTGTCTTGAATGCATTAGCTGGAAACAATGCTGCTTATTGTGATGCTTTTATATGCATATTTTGGATATATAAATTTTGGGAAACAATTTTTCATCCCCGTTAGTAGTTTTCTATATTGCTGATTGTTCTACTCTTTAATTGTCTCGGACATTCATTTTTTTCTGCCAAAAATGTCTTTTATCATTATAGTTGTAAAGTTTATATTTTAATGCTTTTTGCAGAGTTTATTAATCTCGTTTCCTCTGAGTCCAATGAAGTTTGTGGCAGGGAGGAGAAAAGAACAATTGCACCTGAGCATGTACTGAAGGCTTTGGAGGTTTTTGTTTCTTCTGACACATTTTAAAGTCTAAATTTGGTTTTTGTTTTATGTGTGATTATGTATGTTCTCCTTTTCTACTTTAGCAAGCTTCCTGCAATAATGCATGTGGATTTCCTTCGTTACAGTTATTGTTTACCAAATTTCAATTCTCTAAGTATTTTTGCTACTGATTAACTGACTTGTGTTGTTAACTTTGTTACTGGTACTTACCTAGTAGGCTTCCTGAATAGACAATAACTTGAAATAATCCATTCTATAATTTTATCATCTTATTTTTACCGGATAGTGAGTATTAGGTTTCATGGTGCTTACGTTCTAGAGAGTTTGATTACAAATAACAAGTATTAGGTTTCATAGTGCTCACATTCTAGGGAGTTTGATTACAAATAACAAGTATTAGGTTTCATAGTGCTTGCATTCTAGGGAGTTTGATTACAAATAACATGTTTTAGGTTTTACAGTGCTTACATATTCTAGAGAGTTTGATTACAACTCCCTTACTTTCTTCTAATTAAAGAGTCCTGCAAAGTTCAATTTTTGGACCATGAGTCAGTAGTATCCTTGGTGTATGAGAAACACAATAGTTATCCTCATACTTTTTAATAGCTTTGATGTTAATGGCATTAACAGAAGCTTTAAAGAAAAGAAAATTTTAATGATCCTTCATTTATTTAACATTTCATATTGGGCCTGAAGTAGAGAGATAGCACAGCTAGATCTCAAAAGTCATGAGATTGTTAACTTTTCTATAAGTCCATAATTTGTTGCAAATTGCAATAGAGCCTGCTTACAGGCCTGAGCAAATATACTTGATCAAGAAAGCTATGTCAAAATTGAGCAGCCCTTGACAATTATCCAGACCAGCACATGGCAGTTTATTGGTTTCTTTCCCATTCATCATTTGTCAATAATTGTCTACAATGTGTCTTAATTAGTTGGCCTATCATCACCAAGCTAATCACAGTGGTGGCAAATTTCTTGGCAATTTTCCTCCTTCCGTGTATTGGGTTTTCATTTTTATAAAGATTTGGCCGTGCTTCTAACCAGCCAAACACACTTGATCTAGAATTTGTTTGCACTATGAATCTTACTGTGTTGTGTTTACTTATAATAAGCTGGTTTGCTGTTTTATTTTCTATCATGCGCAAATGTAGTGGCTTCATGATTTATCTGGAAGTAACCATGTGCTTGTAATATTAGGTTCTTGGGTTTGGGGAGTACATCGAGGAGGTTTACGCCGCATATGAGCAACACAAGCTAGAGACTATGGTAATTGTCTAGTTCTCTTGTACTCGTTGTGCATATTCGACTCTTAAGATGGTTCTTTGGGTAACTGGACCAAAACATCCAAATGCTTGAAAAATTTGTTGAGCAATTGGGCTGGCTGGTTTAATTTCAGTTTCATACTTTTTTCTGCTACTTCTAGGTTAGTTTGAACTGGGAAATTGTATCAGCGACTGTGAATTTGGGGTGATTAGTTTTTTTCAGTGTTTAAGCTCAGCACAAAGAGTAGATACTAATGTTTTTGGAAATACCTACCTACCAGCAGGACTCTCTGAAAGGTGGTGGCAAATGGAGCAATGGAGCCGACATGACCGAGGAAGAAGCAGCAGCTGAGCAACAGAGAATGTTTGCTGAGGCACGTGCCAGAATGAATGGCGGAGTCACTGTGCCTGCAAAACAACCAGACCCTCACCCAGGTTTAGAGAGAGCTAACCAACTATAGGACTTTTTTTTTTCATTTACTTAAACCATAGGCAAGCATCCTTGACTTTTCCCTTCCACTTCTAGTTTCTTATATTATGTATAAAAGAGAAAAAAAAAGGAAAAAAGAAGAAGAAGAAGCCTTTGCGAGTGCACCGGCCTTATGTGGATATGCACTTCCATTTGTACTTATCTATGGATTATGTCTCTAACTTAATGTAATTAGTGAGAGCTTGTCCAAATCCTTCCCTTTCCTATGTGTATAATTTAGTAACTAGCTATATTATATTTTTGCAGTGGAAATGCTCGAGCATTTTATTCAACAGTGGAATGGTGAATGGTTAAGACATTGTTAAATCATCGATGCCTAATGTGAGCATTAAGCATGTCCTCATAATGTTATTGGTTTGATGTTCTGCTTTGTAGCTCAAGGTCCATTAACCTAACTTCTGATTCGTTGCGGAGAACCGCATTCTCAGTGTTTATACCCAAAAAAGAAGTGTTGTGACCCAATTGGGACCGGATATTGTTTGTTAGTAATACAAATGACTTTTTTTTTTATCAAATTAAGTTACAAATTGATGTGGCAGCAACCGCACTTAGAAAGGTTTGTGAGTGAGTATTGATTGTGGGCATTTAGGCAAAGTTCATATTGAAGTTGCTTAGAATGCACAACTTGTGGAGAGTGGTCCTACAAAGTTAGTGATGTTTCAATTTATGGTGAAATCTATTCAAATAAAAGAATTTTTTATGGTCCCACGTACAATTGAGGTGTCAGTTCGCAGGTTGGTGAAATGCCGACGATTCAACCGGCACTCAAGAGAAACCGGATTTTTCATCAGAGAATTTAAAAGTTCTGTTGAACCGAACAAACATTAGCCTTAGCCATTGTCGTAGCCTTAGCCAACCAACAACAGCAGCAAAAGTTGACATGGATAAAGAACAGAACAGTAACAGAACCATGTTCTTTGAAAGAGAGCATGCCGATGCCAATGTCTGAATGTGAATTACAGTGTTGGGTTTGGGTTTGGTTTTGTTTTGTGTTAGCAGAAACACTTTACTCTTTTTTAGATTTCAGGTCAAAAGAGTCGGTCAAGCCAAATCCTTCTCTCTCTTTTCTCTGCCTTCTACCCCACAAAGAAAGTGAAATAACACACACATTGTCCCCTTAGATTCCTTTCTTTTACCATTTGAAACACACTCTTTCTTCTCTCCTCTCTCTCTCCATTTCTTCCTCTCTTGCTTCCTAAATGAGTTGGTGGGTCAGCTTCTGTTTCTTTTGTCAGGATTCTCTTTCAATATAATATAGGACTAGAAACAAAGAATTAAATGTAAGCCCCACAAACGAATTCAATAAAAGAGAAGAAACTAGAATCTCTCTCTATCCTTCACACTCTTTACTCGTTACTCACTCCCTTTACTCCAACATTCACCATCTCTACTTCGCCTACCCTTCACTAGAGAGATTGATTTTGCTTTCTCTAATGAAGCCAAACATGGTTAGAACCTCTCAAGATTTCACCTCCAAGAGACACTTTCACTGGACAAAAAAGGTTGGAACCGAAGACGATGATCAAGCTCCAACCTTCAAAACTGCGGAAGACAAGAAAGAAAACACAAACAATAAAGCCACCCAAAACCAAGTTTCCATGCCAACGCCAAAGAGAAAACTTCAAGCCGTTGCAGTTGCCAGACTCCGAACAGTCCTCTCAGCATTTGGTAAGCACCGATCAAACTTACCATTAAGCCTCGGACCCCGAGTGATCGGAACCCTTTTCGGCTCCAGACGCGGTCACGTACATTTTGCATTCCAAAAGGATCCCAATTCTCCGCCAGCTTTCCTTGTCGAACTGGCCACGCCAATAAGTGGATTGGTTCGAGAAATGGCATCCGGGTTAGTCAGGATTGCACTGGAGTGTGACAAAGAGAAGGAAGAGGAGGAGAAGAAATCTGTGCGTTTGCTTGAAGAACCCATGTGGAGGACTTATTGCAATGGCAAGAAATGCGGATTTGCGACGAGGAGGGAATGTGGGGCTAAGGAATGGAAGGTTTTGAAGGCTGTTGAGCCAATTTCAATGGGTGCTGGGGTTTTGCCAGGGAGCGAAGATGAAGCAGGGACTG
This sequence comes from Khaya senegalensis, assembly GCA_032402905.1. Classification (NCBI taxonomy): domain Eukaryota; kingdom Viridiplantae; phylum Streptophyta; class Magnoliopsida; order Sapindales; family Meliaceae; genus Khaya; species Khaya senegalensis. The sequence continues at coordinate 6,243,574 of CP135535.1, forward strand.
GAGTTGACGGTGAAATGATGTATATGAGGGCTAAATTTGAGAGAATTGTTGGGTCCAGAGATTCTGAGGCATTCTATATGATGAATCCTGACAGCAATGGAACTCCTGAGCTTAGTGTCTACTTGCTTAGAATCTGAAACTTTGATGAGAAGGTCCAAGGTTACTCAATTTCCTTTTTGTTCTTTGAAAGAGTAAACTAGTGATACTTGTTAAGCTCTTCAACCATGAAATTGGATGTCTAGCTTTCCTGCAATTTTCCTCTTTCTTTTTTTTTTCCTAGCATTTTAACTTTTTTTTTTGAGAAAATGGGAAGTGGGTTTATTGTACTTTTAGCATTTAGGGGGAGGGGGAAATACAATATAACATGGTGGGCAGGTGGGGGATTAATGAAGGTGTGTATATGTATAGCTCTTTCACTTATTATTAGTATTAATTTAAAGCCAGTTAATCTTCTGCAATCACAAATAATTTTTGCATTTTGGTTTTGAATTTTCAGCCTAAATTACAATGATAGTTATCTTGCAAGTACTGTGGAAGGGACTATGAAAAGTATTATAGCAAGAAAGAGATTAATGAATGTGCACCAGTGAATGCTCAACATTAGTAGATTCCTGTATTTAAGACTATCAATGAATGAACGTAAGAATGATGTACCAAATGATGGATTACGTCGACTCTTTTTTGGGACATCTTATGTGATTAGTACAAATTTCAACCTTTCATTTCTGATGCCCAGCAAAGTAAACAGTTCTATAATTGCTTGCTTACAGTTATTAGGATATATCTTTGCTTTGCTGAGGAATTATAATGGATCGCATGATAACATCAAACAACCATAATAGTTTCACTTGTATAGCCAAAAAGTGTTAAGTTTTCAGATGTTCTGTCTTTTTGTTCAGATTTAGATTTTAATTTTGTGTATGAAATTAGTCAAATGATTAGTGCAAATGACACTCGTTATGGTGGGTTCTGCAAATGATTGTTCATGATTTTATCTCAAGAGTATTCTTTGCTTTTCTTTCTTACACTGGTTTACCTGTTTAGCTAGGATTCTTGGCCTATTTGCTCATACATTCATTCATTCATTAAAGTACCAGGATTTGGTCCAAAAGAGCAAGATGTTCCCAATCATTGCTTTTTTGGTGCACAATTCTGTGTGGATTGATTGATCCCAATAAATTTATTAAAGCCTAATCATAGAAGTCATCAAAAGCAAAATATACACTAAGAAATTCTAAAAACAAAATTTTTTAAAAAAAAAAATCCAATTCCTGGCAGCAGAATTGGGCTTTTGTTCCCATTTGTTGACTGCTTTTCTCGTTTGGCGTTTGATTCTCTCTGCTGGATTTCAAAACTCCTCTGTTTCATTCCCCACGGTCTGCTACTTTTTGCAGCTACCACGACCCAAAGTACATTCCCAGAAAATGTTTCGGTTTATGACTCATCCCAAATGACACATCTAACCCCATTTAAAATTACAATGGTATCGTTCTCATGGCCATTTTAGTCACTCGAGAGTCATGGCCATTTTAGTCACTCGAGAGTGTGTAGTTTGTGCTGCCGTCCCTATGTCTATCCTCTACGAGGTATTGAAAAACTTAACCGGGAACCATAATAATAAATACAAAATTTAAAATAAATAATATAAAAAATATAAAATATAAAACTTAAAATAATTAATATAAAATTTTAATTAATATTTAATAAATATTAATTTTATTTAAAAATTAAATTTTATTTAAATTCATTGCAAATACATTATTCATACATGATAATATATAATTAAATACATGTATCATGGCATGGTAGTAACAATCCGAATAAATGATTTTGGAAAAAAAATAATAATAATAAGATGATGAGGACTACAGCTAGGATTATTAAAACAAACCCACTAATTTAATTTGTTAAGATTAATAAGCACAAAAATCGAGGGATGTGTTTTGATGATCTACTCATCATTCTTCAAAAGATATAAAAGTTGGCTGCACAACAACATAAAGTTGAAGCCACAATGCTTTATAACATTATTGCTCTACTTGAATGCTTACTTACCTTGGCTTATTGTTTCTGTAGACTCGTTGTTCATGGCCTACTTGTTGTCAATCTTCGGCCTTTGTGCTTCTTTTTGTTTTCTGTTTAGACTGCTCCATGGCCCATTTCCACTCAGATACAGCTCTGCATAATTTTTTGTAGACTGCAAATTGTGGCTACTGCTTGCATTAAACAATAGTTGAAGCTGATTTTTATGACTTCAAAGCAAATGGGCACGCTTCGATTCTGCAATTTTTCCCGGAAAAGAAGTCAGGAATGTCTGCATTGTAATTGGAAGAGACATGATTTCATAAGGATATAGAACACTTTCGTTGTTTTTGTTTGTTTTCCAAGAAAAAGTAATCGAGAACAAGTGATATGTGTGCTTGCAAGTAAGAGTTATTCAGACTTTGCGAGTCATATACATCTGCATGCAATAATATTTGCATTAGCAGCACCATTTCGTTGACAACTTTTCATGTTTACCGAAGCTCAAATTGTGAGAAATTTGATATTTTCATTTTCCTCTCAGTAAATAAATTCATAAAAGAAGCAGGTCTTCTCACTAACAATCATAATGATTTGTTTCCATTAGGATGAAATTTTAAAGATTATCATGTCTCTCTCTCTCTCTGTTTTTTTTCCCTTTCTATTGGTGGTCAGTCTAGCTCACCTACTTTGCTCGTGAGTAAGCATATTAATCTCTTATTATTGATCTAATTTCTTAAGATAATGAAAATGGGAATGCCTTTAGCTGTCCACTAAAGCAAAAGCATAACAGGACTCTAAGCCCCGAGAGGCTTGCCCAAACACATGGACCCAAATGCAAAACTATTAGGCCCCTTTCTTGCGGAAAATCAATAGCCACAGCTTTCAGATATCAAAATCACAGGCCATATCCAGAATTATTTGCACACTTCTTCTGCTATTTAAAATTGCTATTTCAAGAAATGAGAACCAATTTTTATTTGGGTCCAGATCAGTTTTATGTATCATGAAAGTGATTGCTTGTCCCTGACAAAACTGAAATACCAACATTGCTTCAGTTGGATACCAGATTGCAACATTTTATTTGAAGTTTCTGAGCATTTATTTATCTATCTGCTACCTTGTTACACACGAACTCTCTGCACATTTGGAACTGTGATTAAGATGGTAGGCAAGTAAATCAGGACACTCGTATCAAATTCTGACATGAAAATAATTATAAATCTACAATTGTTTTCTTTGTTCTTTCTTGACAACAAATGCCCCATGAGCTTGGAAAGTTAAAGAGTACAATAATCAAATATGTGCTGATGGGGAGTAATACAGAAAAGAATAACACAGTAAAAATACTGCTTTTCCTGATCTTGGTTGATCACATAGCATACAACTTGGCAAAAACAGGAACACCAATTTTCACTCTTCTTTCTTCCCATGTTGAACCACCAGCTCGAGCAGAGAGAATGTCTCAAGGAAGGAGAGAATATGAATGTCCTCCCATTGTCTTCTCACCACTTCTCCTTGATTTCTCTCATCTCCTTCTTCCTCCTCTCGTTGATTATTTTTTACTACTTTAATGGTTCGGGCCTTTGACGAGCAAAACCTGGCTGAATTAGGTAATTGATGATGTGCGGTCCAAATATGAATACAAACAAGAAACATGGAGAGGCAAGCTGCATCAGTTACAGAAAGAAGGATCTCATGTGTACACTAAAGAGCAGTACAGTGGGCCGCGAAATTTCCAAATGGAATAGAAGCGTGGCCATTGTCATAATTTCATCCACATCCCTTTAATTTGATTAAATGCAAACAAAAACAGTTGGTTTAGTTATCATTCATTACCTCTAAGGTAGGCAAGTCTGAAAAATTTTGTGAAACTTTACGTTTTTAAACTTAAAGGATGTTTATGATAATGTCTCATTAGAGATGTTTCTTGTACTGTCATACATGAATATGCACATATTATCTACACATATGCATCATAATTTATGTATGGATATTCTATCTAACCATCCGAGACATCTCTTAAATTAAAGAGGAAAAAGATAATTGGGTGAATAATCACTGTACCTGAAGCAACATGGAGGGAGCTGGAGCAAGTTCAGAAATGACATGATTTCTGGTTTTTCTTCCATTTAATGAAGCAACCGATGGGCTGTTAGCTGTTGTTATGTCCCAAAAGCTTCGTTTTTTAGCTGTTGGGACTGGTGATCGAAAACGATGGCTAGGGCTCTTCAGCTCCCCCGTATTTGGCTCCTTGGGCCGCAAACTAGCCCTTGTTAGTACCCCTACCCTCTTAACACATTCTGTTCTTTTTCCTTCCAATGGTTTTTCACTTTTCCACTTTAGTTCGCGAATAAGATCATCCTTTTGCTTTAGCTGCAAAGCATGATCTTTCTTCATTCTTTCCATTTCTGTTTCTAATGTCTTCACAGCCAGTTGAAGCTCCCTAACTGCTTCCGGTTCTAATTTTCTCTTAAATTCTGGTGTAAAACAATTCCCATGTAAGAAAGATGATCTAAGTTTTCGTTTTTCGTTTGGTTGGGCAATGGATGGAGGAGTTAAGAGAGAGGAAACTGAAGAGGGAGTTGGAGAATTTGCAGCTAAGGATTGTGCTTCAAGGGTCAGTAGTCTTTGTTGCTGGCGAGCCATTTGTACACGCAACTCGCGATTCTCCTTCTGCAGTTCAAGTAGTAGCGTGGCTTGATCGGTTTCAGAATCAGGCACTTGAAGTATTTCCTCCTTTGCTTCACCTTCCTGCAATTGCAGATGGCAGGAAGGAATCATTAACAATAACTGAAACAACATATTCAGTTATAACTACACAAATAACATAAAAATCATTTGCTTTCACGCCACTTGGCAGAAAACTAAGAATCATTGTGGTGGCACTTCTTTGTAGATTGCAATATAAGAGAATTAAGTAACAGTGATTAAAACAAAAAAATAATGCTTGTGAAGAATGAAAAGTCAAGAGGATGAACCTTGGTCCGGATCTCCTTAGCTCGATCAGCCCAATGCAGGGTGTTTTGAGTTTCGCCAAATGATAGATTGCATGGACTAATGTTAGCAATCATCACAGTGTTACAAGCTCCCCCCAACGAGTCCTTGAGAAGTTGAGTAAGCTTTGAGTTCCGGTATGGGATGTGTTTCTTACCCTCAACAAGGGCATTGATACAGCTGCTCAGAGAAAGAAGTGACCGATTTATGTTGGCACCCTCAAGTGATCTTAGTGTTCTCTGATCAGTTGCAAGGGCTCTTTCTGACCCAGCAAGATCAATTAGAGAGAGCTTCCCTACTCTATTGACAACATTCATAGAACCATCTTTAACTCTGTATTCAACAGCAACCTGGATGGAAAATGAAAGAGTATTGAAGAAAAAGAAGAAAAGAAAATCATTACTTAATATACTGTAAGATTAAACAATAAAGGACATGAAACCATGGATACCTGCAGAATAGCATGGGAGCGTGAAGAAGTTTCATTGGCACGAGTTGGTTCAGTGGTTCGGTTTTTGTTTCCTCGTTGAAGAAGTGCCATTACCTGCCACAAGCAATATGAAAATGTGTCTCTTCTCTCATTCAGTTAATAATTTTAGAAATCTATAATTTTACCTCATCCGTAGAGTAAGCTCTGTATTGAGTAAGACCTGCTGCTACAATCCCCTGTAATACACAAATGAACAACCAATTTTCCATCATATACCATTTAAATTGTTTAAAACTAAAATGAATGAGAGAAGTGACTAATGGAAATTAATGCTCTTTGTTCAAGATCTTGCTTAGCATTCAAAATAATGAAGCTTATAATGTTTCCATACATTGGGCATAGTTCTGACCGAAAAGATAAATGGATGCTTAGTAAGATAACACAATAAAAGAATGGATGCCCTTATGACCAATTTGGTTATTGAAATGAAATTAATTGGAAGTAAAAGCTATGCTGTTTGCCGGTTTTGCGCTTCCAGTGAAACAAATGCATTGCAAGAAATTCGGTCTGCTCGCTGGAAGAAGATTTCCAGCAATACAACAATTATACATCAAGGGAAAAGTATAACATAGATCTTGTGGTGATATTTGGGAAAACATAGAGAAAAAATTGGAGGCTATCTTGCAAGTTAATGCGTTTGAAAATAATATTTTGTCTAATTTAAAGCATTCCAAAACAAATATTCTGTCTAATTTCAAAGGAATAAACGGGCCCTTCATGGGGGTTGGTAGAAATTAGGTTACTAAAGAAATGCAATGTGACAATCTCAAATGTTGTACAAATTATAGAGCAGACCTGTTTATCTTCTCTAAGGACCAGAGGTCTTCCAGGGGAAAGCAAATCCCTGACAGTTTCATTGTAGACCTCTAGATAGGAGAGCTGAACTACATGGTTTCCATCGCAGCTCCTCTGCCTAATTTTTGTAAAGAGATCCTTAATTGCCAAAACCATCACTCCTGGGTTCTCCATTGTACCTAGCATCGTATATGTTTTTCCAGCTCCCGTGGCACCATAGCAGAACACTGAACCATTTCTTCCCTGCAGAACTGCTTCCACAAGCTCCGCTGCTCTGAGAGCCAGAAGAAAATCTATTATGTTAAATTTTCTCCCGCCATCAAACTTCACGTGGCAATAAAATTTGAATTCAATTGAAGTGTCAGGTAACATTAGCAGCAGTTATTTCTGTCGCAAGAAATGCTTGTCTTTCTTGGTTAATTTCTAAGCTAAATTGGAAAAGAAAGGCAATCAGTTTATGGTACTGAAGTGTTCATCGGTTGATTTAAAAAATAAAAACAGAAACTTGGTTGCTTAGAGTTTATATTTTCTTAAAAGACAAAACAGCTATAATCACAAGATTCAGGTCTCTATTTCCTTCTTCTTATTCTCTATTTTGTCAGCAATCCATATAAGCATAGCCGATTGTATCAAACGCAACATAAAGAAAGAACAAAATTTCTGTAATTCATGACATAAGCAGGGCCAAGTTTTACCTAAAATTAGCAGCGGATTTTATGTAGCGAGTGCCATTTTGGAGTAAAATTTAAGTCAATAGAATCACAAGGTTCAAAACATTTTCCTTTATTGTCTTAGCTTCCATAAAGATAAACACTTCAGAAGGCATTTTAACGAAGATCTAAAAGGGAGACAAAGGTTAACAAATGACAATTCAAGCACATATATAAAGTTAAATTTCCAGGAAATGGCCATAACAAAATATTCAGCTAAAGACTCGATCATAAAAGTGATCAACAGAGAAAATGTTTCAGTTTCAGTGCATTAAATCTAGTATATAGAATCAATTGAAGCTCTAGTTTTGACGCACTTACGTGGTGGAATAAACCTCTCGTTGAGTAGTGGAATCCGGAAATGAAGCATCAAAAGTAAAATGCCGTCCGCGAAGCCTCTTTAGCTTAAGATAATCGTTCTCATTCGCAAACTCAGTCAAATAAACATCCCTTTTGTTCACAATCCTCACACAACGCCGTGAACCAGCTTCCTTCTCCTTCTTGGACATAGGCCTGAGCCTCGCAAACACGAGAATTCGACTGCCACCAGTGACAAATTTCTCTGAAACAGCCTCCATTTTCTCCAATTCATGGACATTTTTAACTCCAATTACTCCTTTTGGCTCTGTTTGCGGCACTGAAGTCCCCATTGACAGTCTTCTTGCCACAGTTGTTGTAGCATTGACCTTTCTTGCACAAGCTGGGAAGCCAAGAATTCGATCAGGACCCATCACAAGATTCTCTTTCGCATCATCCATAGGTGGTTGAGGCAATACAAAGGTTCTTGTAACTGTAGAATTTGGCTTCGTTGGCATTGTCGCTGGCATTGTTGTCATAGAGTTCTCTTTCATGACATTCTGCAACAATTTTGAATCTTTTGCCTCCTTTCCTTCTCTTTTGCAAGAATTAAGAAGTTCTACACTTAGATGTGTCGAGAATCGCTTCTCTTCGGGCTTCGGGGAGTGGTTCCTGAGAGCTAAGGAAGCTCTCTTTTGCTGCTCATACAAGAAAGTTAAAGCTTTCATTTTCTCTTTCAAGCCATGATGTGGGTTTCTTAGAGGAACACTCAGGTGGGAAATCTTTTCTTGACCTGATCTTTGTCTGGTTCTTGTTCTTGTTCTTTGCTCTTGATTTGAGTCATTCTGTTCTTGACTTATAACTTGAGACCGAGTTGACACAGGCATTCTATGATCTTCTCACTATCTAAACATACACAAATGAAATTCTCCCCCGCCCAGTTGAAGAAACTGCTCAAATTGCAAGAAATTTTAACGAAAAATCAATATAAAAAAAGACCTGGTCGAAATGAGGAAGAAGCAAAACAGAAAGAAATGCAAAAGAGAGGGAAGATCAAGATCGCAAGTGATTTGCTAACAATCTGAGACGTCGATCTAATGCACAATCGGCAGCAAAGCCGGGAATGTTACATTTTGAAGAGAATTACTACTTGCACTCTTATTTTTGCTTCTAGCATTTCACCCACGAGAAACAGCTACTCTTCCAAAGTAGAGTGGAAGAAGCAAAATGTGAAAGTCAATTAGTGTTATCTCTTCTAAAACGAAAACAATTTTAAATGTTGTGAGAAAACAATTTTAAATGTTGTGAGTAACGGTCAAATTATTATCAGGGCAACAAATGGTTCGCCATTGAGAGGGAAAAAAGTGGGGTCCATTCTTTTTTTTTTTTTTAAACTTTAAATTAAGTAACCAAAGCAAAGCAAGGGTGTATTTTGTATGCTGCGGCTAAGCTACATCTTCCTCTATGTACCCTACATAGATTACATCATGATATGTGATTATATTTACTTTGTTTTCCTTCGTTAGATCCTTATATTAAATATAAAATATAAAATAAAAGTTGAGATCACGAAAGAGTTCAAATTTGTTGGTATATAATCAAATCAAGATATATGATGATGTTTGTACAATCAAGTGGATGTAAATGTATCATGGGTTTGTGTTGAACTAAATGAATAGTGTAGATTATTTATATTTAGGCTGGATTCATGGGGGGTGAATGACGACAAGCATAAGCTTTTATACAAACAAATATAAATTCTGTCTTTCACTTTTAATCTCAAAAGAAGAAACCCAGTTGAAATCCAATCCATTTCTGCCTAGCTTACAAATTTTCCTTGAAGGTGGAAATAAGAGGAATGATTGCGTGAGTTAAGGCGCAGTGAGTCACTATACGTCCTCATGATGAGATAATCAAGATTCAAGACCACTTGATCAATCATGTTCAGTACTCAGTTAACCAAATTGGGCTCATTGTGCAATGGCATCAAGCATTATTATTATTGTAACAATGGTTTAAAGTATTTTGAATATAGTAGTGTTACATATACAAGTTCATATATAAGTTTATTTATATAAATTAATAAGATTGTATTATATTATCATAATATATATTATTACAAAAGTAAAAGAAAATTTATGGAAATAATAAATAAATAAATTATTTAAAATATGTGATAATAATATAACTTTACATATAAATTTGTGTGAAAAAATTTGTATTTTTA
>CP135535.1:6257719-6277066 GCA_032402905.1 Khaya senegalensis
GTTGATGACAAGCACTTCATATCATAGTGCTTCTCTTTGTAATTAACACTCTTATATATTGAATTATATTATTTTAAATAAATTAAATTGAACTCAATTAAATTAGATTAAGTTATAATAAATTAACTAAAAATTGTATTATATTTAATACAATATGTATTTAATTAATATTATTTTAATATATATAATATATTATTATAATATATTAATATATTATATTACATATATTTATATTATATTGATAATGAATATTATAATAATTTATTATAATTATAATAATATAAATATAAAATAAAATAATATTATATATTATAATAATATAATAATGATTTATAAATTTATAATAATTTATTATATTTTATTTATAAAATAAACAATAATATAAATTATTTAAATATAATATTATATTATTTTTAATTTAAAAAAATAAAGAAAATCAGCGCGAGGCTCGCTCGTGCCAACCCATGGATCATTCTCACAAAGGATGATTTGTATTTCTGATGGTATTTAATACAAATAGATCTCTTTAAAATTTAAATCGAACCGTCTGTTAACGTTTAGTTTCCGTCACAGTAAAATTCAGTGTTGTAAACCAAACAAGCCCTTGTGCGCGTGTTTGTTTTTAGGAATTGGCATGGACTGGTATGCGAAATAATTTTATAACATATTTAACTGCAAATTGAGGAGGAGGATTGGACTGCATTGTTTGCAATTCAATCAAGAAAAAAAATAGTGAGCCACGGGTCAGCCCCTTATTATTTTTTAAATAATAATAACAATAATAATAATAATTTATAATAAAATATAAAAAATAATAATATAATTTTAAAATAAATTATTTATTATTTATTTTATTAATAAATATAATAAATTATTTATTAATCAAATATGATATAAATAACTTACATTATATAAATATAATAATATGAATATATATATATATTATCTATTTTATATTATTACATATATAATTATATTTTATTATATTTTATATATAATAAAATAATATAATCTAGTATGTGTTACACCAAATATAGTATAATTTTTATTTAATTAATTATAATCCAATCTAATCTAATACAATCCATTTAAAATAATATAATTCAATACATACCAGCAAATGCACCTTTAGTGCATCACAATATTGAACTAGATTTTATACTACAATTGATGAATATCTTATTTGTAATGGTAGACAATAAATTAGTATTTTATGGAGTTTAGTTACACAATATATTAATTTTTAAAATTTTAATATAGTGTATTAATAAGAGGGTTGAAATATCACCACTTTAATTTTAATTATTCTATTGTTTGTGAATCAAAGTTTTGTAAAAATATTTTTATGATTTTTATTGTATTTTATGTTATTGATTAAAATTTTATATTATCATCTAAATATAAAGTAATGTAATATTTAGATGAATATAAATTATAAAATTATAAAGTTATATATATTAAGGATACAATATATTAAATAATATTTATTAATAAATATGATATAAAAGTTTGTAAAATAGAATATATTAAATTTTATGGTGTATTAACAAGCGACTTCGGTGATGTTATATAATACTATAATTTTTTATTAAAAAAATTATAATATATCTTTTAAATAAGATGTATTATTTTATTATTTAATAAATAAATTTCTTTTCATGTATTAAAACTTGTAAAAGTTTTTAGTCCAATCAAAATTTATGATTGCAATTTCATATATTTGGTCTGTATTTTTTTTTAAAGAAATTATTGGCTAGTGAGGAAAATTAGATCGAGATAAGAGCTAACTTAAGTGTTAGTTTGGATATATAATTAACTATTAATAATTTTTTTATTAATAAGTTGGGCCTTGGGTTAATTTAAGCATTGTTCTACCTGTAATCGATAGCAAAATCCTGAAATAATTTAATTCTTTCTAGAGAAATTAGCAAAATCCTAAGATATTATTGTATCTTATTTTTATAAATTAATATTTTTAAATGAAAATTTATGATTATTTAAAAATGCATTTTCAAAAATAATTGAAAACTAATAATAATTAATTTGATATTTATTTGTAATAACAAATACGTATATTCGTGATTTGACAGCAAGAACCCAAATAAATCAACAAAAACAGTAAATATTAAATAGAAATGCTACCCTTAGAACTAGAACTAGCAGATTAAAATACTAAAACTGATAGAAAGTCAACTTAGAAAATGATATAATGAGCAAGAAATGGTGGGCGAAGCAATGTGTCACGCTCCGCCACTCTAAAAGGTAAAAACACCATAATACTCAATAATTTATCCACATTTGGGCATGAAAAGAATACTTCTCAAGTGTTCTAAATTTTTTTTAGAACTATCCGGAACCTTCTAGAACTTTTCGAAACCTTCTAAAATATTTTGGAATATTTCGGAGCACTCTAAAATATTTTAGAACTCTATAGCATATTCCAAAAAACTTTAGAACACTCTGAAAAACTCTAGAAGTATGGAAAAATATCTGGGCCAACTAGATTACCCTAGAAGCTTCTAGAACATGTAAGAATGTATAGGTTAGTCTAGAATATTTTGTGTAAATATCTTGTAGAGAATTTTAAAGAAAAATTTATAACCACACATTTGATGACATGGAGGCCTATAAATACGAGATGGCCTCATTTTATTAAGTATTCAATAATCCAATAATCCAACAAGTTTAGAGTTCCAACAACACTCCAAAAGCCTTGTAACAAAGCTTTCTTGTGTAATAAAACCTTCGTTACTAATAAATACTCTGTGGGTTGTTTACTCTGTGCATACACACTTATTAACCTTTCACTTGAGTTTGTGAGAAAGGTATTACAGTTTACTTAGCAACTTAAAAGAAAAAATTGCTTAAGCGCCGCACGGGTGAGGTGCGCTAAAAATTAACCCCGTGACAATTGGTATCAGAGCCGTGTTACGCTCGTAAACAACACTACATCACACGAGAAGAACAATGGTCATACCATCTGAAGTTGTTGCTAGCGTGGAGGTGCCACAAGAGCAGGCTTGTGGGCGAGAAGAACAACGCATTCAAGGGAAGCGTGGTAAGTCCAAAGCCCCTTCCTCTGAATCTATTGAACCTCGCGTTGTTAGTTTAAAACAAGCTGTGTCAACAATAGACTATACCTTGATAACCTAGACAACCGACTTGAAGGCTTAGAGACAGAATATGTTGAGGTTACCAAGGCCGCTAGAGAGTTTATCAAAGAGTTTAGTAGCTCTTTTAGGGGAGAACTTTTCTCCTTCCAGTAAGAAATTACTAGACTATGTGACTTTATCAAAGACGAACTACGATCTGTTCGTGCAGAGATTGAGGAAATTCGTTCGAATTGGGGATGGCACAAGCGTGCCTTTACCGCTAGTTCAGTTTCAACTAGCATTACAAGTGAAAGACGCCGAATTGAAATGCCCAAGCCTACAACCTATAACGGCACCTGTAGTGCTGTCATGGTCAAAAATTTTCTCTTTAGGTTAGAACAATACTTTAACATCATTGGCATAAGGGATGACGCTACAAGACTTAGTAACACCCCAACATACCTCCGCGATGCTGCATTGCTCTAGTGGTAGTGTAGGTATGGCGAGATGGTTAAAGGTATTTGCGCCATCGAGACATGGCTAGAATTCAAGAATGAGCTTAAGAAGCACTTTAGCCTTCGTAATGCTGAGCTTGAAGCCCGCGGTTACCTGCGTCAGCTTAAGCAAACAGGTAGTATCCGTGATTACATCAAAGAGTTCACTACCCTAACACTTGAGATAACAGATATCAGCGACAAGAATGCTATCTTCTACTTCATAGACGACCTTAAGGATTAGGCGAGACAAGAGTTGGAAAGGCATGGTGTGCGCAATCTTGACACTGCTATTGCAGAAGCTGAGTCTCTCATCGACTACTTTCAGCCCAAAGAAAAGAAGACCAACTATGGTAAAGGTGGGGGAGAGAGATCAAGTGACAAGTGCCAAAATCGCAAGGATAGAAGGCAGCAAAAACCTTCTAGCAACAAGGATAGACGCAAAAAAGGTGAAGAGCCTAAACCAAAAAGTCCATGTTTCATCTGTGACGGACCACATTGGGTTCAAGATTACCCCAAGCGCAAGGCGTTTAACTCCATGACTTCACAGTATGAAGAGAGTCAAGGGCAATCACAACTAGAGGAACCCTGAGCAAGTGTTGGTTCCCTTCAATAATTCGGAGCGCTTAAAGGTGATGTTACAAGACCCACACTGATTAAGAGAGGCTTAATGTTCGTCATCGCAACTCTCAATGACAAGACCGTTCGTGCACTGCTTGACACGGGAGCAACTCATAACTTGGTTTCAAAAGTTAAAGCTAAACGTCTTGGCCTTAAGGTGACTAAGGAAAGAGGCATTATCAAGGCGGTAAATTCACCCGCCAAGCCAATCATCGGCATTATCAGAGCCATCCCAATACTTATGGGCACTTGGCAAGGGAAGTTAGACTTTTCTATTGCACCCATGGATAACTTTCAAGTTGTCTTCGACATGAAATTATTTAACCAAGTCCATGCCTTCTCATTACCGGCCACTACTTCCCTCAACATCTTTGATGGGAGTAAAGCATGCATGGTTTCGACAGAGCGCGCAGCTAAGGTCGAGGCCAAAGTAATGTCCACCATGCAATTTAAGAAAGGTTTAAGGTATGACCCTAGCTTTTTAGTCTTATTACGATACCTCAACGATGGAGAAAACACATTAACACCTGAAGACCTGATGCCAATAGAGGTAAAAACAGTCTTTGAAGAATTTAAGGATGTAATGCTACAAGAACTTCCAAAAAGACTTCCACCAAGGCGTGAAGTCGATCACCAGATCGAGTTGGTGAAGTTTGACTACCGGTTCAAGTACAAGCCAGGTAAAGCCAATATTGTGGCCAATGCACTAAGTCACAAAACAGAACTTGGTACATTAAGTCTTAGTCGACCATAAAGCAACCTCATTGACCACATCAAGAAAGGCCTAAACTATGACTTGACAGCCAGAAACCTACTCAAGATGACAAATGAAGGAAAAACTCGACGCTTTTGGGTCAAAAATGGGCTGGTTATCCAAGTATGACTCGCACTCTAGCTCTCACGCAAGAATCTTATTACTGGTCATAAATGCAAGATGACATTGAGGGATATGTGAGAACTTGTCTTGTATGCCAATAAGACAAGGTTGAACATCAAGTCCTAGTAGGGTTACTTGAACCTTTACCAACACCAAAAAGGCTATGGAAAAGTGTCTCTATGGATTTCATCGTGGCTTTACCAAAATCAGAGGGATGCAGAAGCATTATGGTGGTTGTTAACTGCTTCAGCAAATACGCCACCTTTATACCAACCCTAAGAGACTGCATTGCAGAGCAAGCAGCTCGATTATTCCTTAGACAGGTGATAAAGTTGTGGAAAGTCTCATAAAGCATCGTGAGTGATCGAGACCCTCAATTCACAAGACAATTTTGGACGGAGCTCTTTAAGATGTTAGGGATCGAGTTAAAGTTCTCGACAAGTTTTCACCCCCAAACAGATGAACAAACAGAGCGCGTCAATAGTCTACTTGAATTATACTTAAGGTATTATGTGAGCGCTCATCCGCGAGATTGGGCAAAGTTACTCGATGTGGCTCAATTCTTATATAACCTTCAAAGAAGTGAGGTTACTGGCAAGAGTCTGTTCAAGATCATAATAGGCCGACAACCAATGATCCCAAATGCCTTAGCTTCGACATATGGAGGTAGTAGTCCTATTGCCTACAAGCTCGTAAAACAATGGCATAAAAAAACTGACATTACGCGAGCATGTCTAGATAAAGCCACTCACCGTATGAAGAAATGAGCAGACAAAAAGAGACAACATATCGAGTTCAAGGAAGGAGATCTCGTACTTATCAAATTACTATCACAACAATTCAAGGCATTCTGACAAATACATAAAGGTTTGCTGAGAAGATACGAGGGATCCTTCCCCACTATCAAGCATATAGGTAAAGTCTCCTATCGATTAAAATTACCACCAAGACTCAAGATTCATCTAATCTTTCATGTAAGTCTTCTTAAACCTTATCATAAAGACATAGAAGACTATGAAAGAAATATATCAAAGAGAGCGCCAACAGCCGTAGTCACTATATTCAACAAAGATGTAGAATACATCCTTGCGGATCACGTAATTAAGAAGAAAGGCGTTCAACCATACACAAGGTACTTGGTGAAGTGGAAGAACCTCCCCAACAGCGAAGCAAGCTGGGAGCGAGAAAGTACTCTATGGCAATTCACTGAGCACATTCACCGATTCAAGGATGAAGGCGCGACAAGGGCGTCACGAGTTTAGGTAGGGGAGGATGTCATGCCCCGCCACTCTAAAAGGTAAAAACACCATAATACTCAATAATTTATGCACATTTGGGCATGAAAAGAATACTTTTCGAGTGTTCTAGATTTTTCTAGAATTATCTGAAACCCTCTAAAATTTTTCAGAACCTTCTAGAATATTTTGGAACATTCCGGAGCACTCTAAAATGTTCTAAAACTTTATAACATATTCCGAAAGACTTTAGAACACTCCGAAAAACTCTAGAAGCATGGAGAAATATCTAAGCCAACTAAAATATCCTAGAAACTTCTAAAACATGTAAGAATGTATAGGTTAGTCTAAAATATTCTGTGTAAATATTTTGTAGAGAATTCTAGATAAAGATTTATAGCCACACATTTGATGACATGAAGGCCTATAAATAGAAGGCAGCCTCATTTTGTTAAACATCCAATAATCCAACAATCCAACAAGCTTAGAGTTCAAACAACACTCTAAAACCCTTGTAACAAAGCCTTCTTGTATAATAAAACATTTTTTACTAGTAAATATTCTGTAGGTTGTTTGCTCTGTGTATACACACTTTTTAACCTTCTACTTGAGTTTGTGAGAAAGGTATTAAGGCTTATTTATCAACTTAAAAGGGAAAGTTGCCTAAGTGTTACACGGGTAAGCTGCGCTAAAAATTAACCCCGTGACAAATGGCTAGCCTATTAATTACAGCAATGTTCTTCATGGAAGAATTAGGCGTCTAGTTGTTCTGGTTATGAAACTAAAGAGGATTTATTGTAGGCTCCAAAACTTTGATTATTATCTTCGGGCCTCACTCACAGTGTCTCCAGAAACTCCACTAATAAAATAGAACAAACTTGGACGATCTAACTTAAACACAGTGTCGTCATTGTTGGAGTAGAACAAAGGGTGAGTCGATCGACATTTTTTGTATTCTTCCTTTGAAACTTCTATGATTGAATCTTTCTTGTACTTGAACTCTAAATTCATGATAAAATGAAACTAAATAATAGAAGTAATTAAAAAAATTCTATAAAGTTGAACTCGTTAAAATATGATTATCTTCTTAATTATATAATCACATAATTACACATGTTACTGATAATTTTCTAAAAATTTTCTTGTTGAAAAGTAAATATTTCAAATAAAATGAAGATAAGAAAGAGAGAAGTTATAAAGATTTAGTATACTTACAAACAGGATCACCAATATTAAACCTCTTTACAGAAGCCCAGTGGTTGTACATTTGGGCATTGTCATCATCCTTTGCCCTAGGTACAACCCAGCCATCGTTACCACCAACTTCAAACTCAATAGACCTTACATGGGCAAGAAAAGAGAAGAGAAACAACATAATAGAAAATTTACAGTAAATCAGAGAAGAAACCATTGTTAAAATTTTTGGACACAAAGAGAGCACTCTAGCTTTATTGTGTTGCCTTTTTCTTTTGGCTTGTCGGAGAAAAATTAATTAATAATTGTGCGCTGAGAAAAATAGTTGCTTTGGTTGGACCTAAAGAAGAAAAATTAAGATTACGAATTTAAAGTCTGTTATTTTGAGAGCAATTAGGAAAGAGATTTGGAGATAATGAGTTTGTGGGAGGTAACTGTCAACGGAAAATGCTATATATTTAGTTGACTTGGTGTAAATATATGTATGTGTTTAATTTTATTTATTTATTATGATTATTATTATTAATATTATTCTTGGATTCTAAAGACAGAATGCAGGTTGGGTTCATGCAAGTTTGGTTATTGAATCGTTTTCAGCTATCTTTTATTATATACATAGAACTGACAACTGAGATACTGTGTTGCTTGAAAAGGCTGAATTTTAGAGACATAATCGTCTTCTTTAGCTTCTACCAATGTTAATACCAGTTACCTGCCAAAACCCATCAATGATATCGTAAGAAATTCCTTGAACATGATTTGATTTTCTAAAACAATTAGAAAAGTTCATTACATTCTCTTACGTTAAATTATTGCTTTTGCTTGCATGTTAGCAAAGATGCTAAAGCCAATATTAATCAAATATATGTTTTCACTTTATTCTTTCAATGTATGATTCAAATAAAATCTTAAAATCCATAGTTTCACAGGTAACAAAAGACAAGCATGATATTCTTGTTCTATTACCTGCAAATCAAGGTAACTCTAATGTCTATATAATTAAGAATTATATCTTTTTTTTTTTTAATAAACAGACTAATTAAATAGAAATTTATTATATCTTTTCATTTTTATATTTGTGAAAGCAAATGCATGTGTTCCTGTTCTTAATAAATGATAATTGAAACCTGTATTGGTGTCCATACACAAGGATTTGGATAGAGATCTGAACCATTCCACCCCTTCCCTATGAATCCTTGAATTGCATAGTAAAGAGCTTCTTGTCCTTTTTGTGAGAATTAAATTCTATGAAGAATGGTAGAAGTTGCAGAGAAAGAAGCAAGTTAGAGCAGTTGCAATGCTGGAATGAGTTGTTTTCAAATTTCTTCTTGACAGTTATATGGTTGTTAATGACAATTGGCAATAGTTATCAAGAATTCAATTTGATTGGCTACTGTAAAATTATAAAATATTGAATATTTGTAGCTGGTACATACGGGATAGAAGAAAATAAAAAAAAGAGAATTACTTCTCTGTTTTTCTACATCTTCTTGAATTGTTCTTGGCTTTAGTTTCTTTCTGTTTCTACTTGTAATTAATTTGTGCTCTAAAATTGTCTTAACTACATTATTGAGGCTTAAGTTTTTCTTGAGTTCTTGTGGGTTGAGGTCTGCAAATTAACACTTTTTTCTCCATTAGTGCTACAGAATTATCTAGGTAATCTTCTCTTCCACATAAAAGAAAAATCCCAACAAAAAAGCCAAGAACAAGTAAATCTCGAATTGTTACAACTGAATTCCTCACTGTCTTTTCCTCTGTTGATAAACAGAAGTTCTCTTGTAGAAAGAAAACCAGAAAGAATTGTTTATTCCAACCAAAGAGAGAGCAAGAGAGGACCGAGGAGAAAGAGGGACTCAAATGAATTTAACCATAAGTGATTATTGAAGGTGTATTCTATATATGTTTAGTAATTCTTTACAGCTCAATAAACAGAAAGAAACGTAAAAGCTCTAAGGCAAAACAAAGGCCAACAAAAATCTGAAAGGTAAATCACTTCTCAAAACGTAAAAGGCAACAAAGTAGTAAAGGCAATACCAATAATATAGGATCAGAGAGCAAGCGCCCGAAAAGTTGTTGAACAGAAGCTGGCTAGTTAGGTTTTAAATATTGGGGTCGTTATATCCGTAGGTGGTCCTGAGTTTTAAGCGACCTTAAGACAAGTTTTTTAAAAATATAGTCATTATTGATAAAGAATAAAAAATATTAAAAAATTATAATATTTTATTATTTAATTAAAATTAAATCCAAATTCATCACTCATTTGTAATCAAATATATGTTTTACATTAATCAATTAATTTATCAAAATCCAATTATAAAAATTAAGCATGTATAAAAAAACTATTCTTCTCGAATTTTTAATTGTAAAATCATTAATTAAGTTTTCATGATCAAATTTTTTTTATCAAAAATTCTCAATAAACAATATAACTAATCTATTTAATATTTTTTAGGACTTAGTCGATCAAAGGTAAAATTTGATCAACTTCACAATTGAAAAACTTATTCTTGCAGTTGCGATGGTAACTTATACAATCAATAAAATTTTATATCCAATCCATACATTTGAAAAATAATTATGATGACATTTTCATTTACCAAACCCTTATCATCTTCATTTAATTTATGTTCTTTATTATGACGGTCATTTCTTTGTTCGACATCAACTAAAATTTTATTTGAATTTTCTATGTATTTTTTGTTATACAAAAAAAAAAAAATAGTACATCTACCTCTGAAATTGAGCAAATCATTTACTCTTTCTTTTTTTTTTTCTTTTCATAGTGCCAGAAGGATACTATTTAGTGGGAGGCATGATAACAGTAAAAATTCAACAATGATATGGTTATAGGTAATAAGAAAGATGTAAAGAATTACTTTAGCTATTATACGGATTATGATATGCCGTAAAAGCCATTAGTATTATTGGCTTTTAGAATATTTTATCGTGTATACATATTTATTATTTAATAAAAGAAAGAGTTTTTTATTTACAAATACAAACTATTTCACTTATTCTGTCATATGTAGGAATAAAATACGTTTGAGAGTTGGCTGAACAATTCATATAATTATTAAAGTTGTTCCCTACAAAGATAATATCAAATAGTAACAATATCACATAATAGGTATACTGAATATTTTTGATAAATATTATGAGATGATATTAGTGCAGGTAACATAAAAGTCACGTTATTAGTATATTAGTACGGATTAAATAATAACAGAATTATTTTTTTGAATATGATCACACAACGATAAATCACATAGTAATACATGTAATTAATAATTTATCATATAATTATACTAGTGTACGATATTATCATTTAACCTAAAATATTATATTTGAATATAGTGTAGGTACACGTGGCTCACATTGTATATAAATACGAGACTAATTATATCTTATATGATAAAATTAATTTGATCATGTGTTATTTACATTTGGATATGAATTCTAGTCAATACAGAATTCGTTGTGTTATTTACATTTGGAGATGAATTATAGTCAATACGAAATTCGTTATGTTGATATATATGGGATCGAAATTTTCACTGACTTAATCCATAATTGAATTCCTAAACGGACGTCGATAAATGGTTGACACAATAAATCTCTGATTAGAGTAATTAAATGTTACGTGAAAAAGTTTGTTGTGACAAGTTCAGTATGTATTGATCAATAGTTCGTATTTATATTGATATAAAATTTTAACAAATTATGAACTCTTACTTGATTAGGATTGAACAATGGAATAATTTTACCCACACAATATGTATAATTGAGATAAAATTTGATGATGTACTATTTTATTATAATTTAAAGGTTATAGTATATTATTAGATATTAACTATAATCATTGAATATTCAAATAGTTTAAAATTCAAAAAGTTCAAAATAAATTTATAACTATTCCACAATGAACCTATATGGTTACACCAATAACCAAAGGCAATAAGATATATATTTAGGAGAGATAAAATATTATCGGTAAAAAGATTAATAACTTGAAAATAATACATTAACCAAAATAAATATATATAAATAATATATATATATTTATAATTGTTTAAATTATTTGAAGAATTTTCTTAATTTTGCATTATAATGTAAATTATATGGTCAAATTAATAATATGAATTATTAAAGAATTTAAATGCAGATGTATAATTATTGAATAATAGTATTTAAATTCTTAAAATTATACTTAATTATATTTACTTAATAGTTAAATGAATATTTTATATTTAAGTACAAGAATTAAAATGTATAAAATAATAATTTTTGAATGATAACCATTTTATCCATTCTAGATATTTATTATTCAATTAAAGTAAGGGTAATTATAGAAAGATATAGATATATTTAAGTATATAAATGCCTTACTTTACCAATTTTTATAAGAAAAAATTGTTATGAGCCTTAACTTTCTTTCTTAAATTTAGCCACCCTCACTTTTACTCTGTTGGTATATATTATAATATTTTCATAGTTTTGAAGGTACGTCTTCATCAACCAATTAATTTAAATTAAAAATAAGTTCATCCTTTATTAATATTTTACATATATATGATATATGTAATATTGGCACTCTAAGAATTTGTTAAAATGATTAATTGGTTTAAACTTATTGTTTAATACATGTAATTCAATATATCATTTCTTCAATAAGAAGATATCAAAATGTTTATAAATTTTGATATATGCATTTAACACTTAAAAATAAGTTAAAATAATATAATTTAACCATAAAATTATTAAAAGGACTGAATTTAAAACATGCATGTTAAAAATTTAATTAATAAAATAACACTAAAATTCAAAAAAAAAATTTAAAATAAAATAATAATTACACAATATGTATAAATTGATAATTAACTAAATTAAGATATGTATGATATTTATAAGATTTAATAACTTAGTTATTATCCCTATAAATTTTTCTCTCTTGTAGTCTCTTTCTTTTCTCTCTACTTACTCTATGAGATTTTTTCTTATATTTTTTATATTCTAAAAATTAAAACAAATCACTATTTATGTAGGTTTTTGGTTTTTCTTTCCTTCTTCTAGTATTACATGTATTTCTTTTCTATGTAATATTTTACTTTTTAAATTTATTTGATTATAGTTTATCCAATAACTCTTAATTCTTCTTAGATTGGATTATCCTCAAATGGGGTGGAAACTAATCGAATCTAAAAAAAATTACTTATGTTATGAAATGGGTTAATTGGACTTAAGCTTACAAAAATATATTAATTATTTATTTTTAACTAGGTATTACACATTAGGCCATATTTAGAGTTTAATATTAAATTTAAAAAATAGTACACAATTGATCTTAAATTTAAGGTTCCTAATTTTTGGTCAAAATTTAAAAGCCTAGTCGACAAACTACTTTCCATGTTCTTAGGGCCACCCCTATGCCCATCTTATAAAGCTTTGCATGCACTCTTGTTGTTATTAAAGCTAACGCTGTGCAACAATGCCGAGTCAAACCAGAACCGTTGAGAACTAAACTGGTATAACCGGTTCTAGAATTGAAATTCCTTTAGGGTTGATTCCAGTTCCTAATTTATGAAACTGAATTAAATCAGTTAAGTGTCGGTTCCAACACTTTTGGAATCAGAATCGATCTGATGAACCGACTTGAACATCTAAACCGAACATACTCGAACCAAACTGTTAAAACCAGACCTATAACCAAAAATAAACTTAAATTTTTTTATTTCTTTGAACTTTCATACAGCTTTTTTTCTTCTGCCTTATTATTCACTTGCTTTGATTCAATCTAATTTAAACAAAAACAAAGCTACATTTCTTGCTTTCTTCAAAAATTATTTTTCCTTTCTTTATTCTCAGTTGCTCTAGTTCAATTCA
Source organism: Khaya senegalensis (assembly GCA_032402905.1). NCBI lineage: Eukaryota > Viridiplantae > Streptophyta > Magnoliopsida > Sapindales > Meliaceae > Khaya > Khaya senegalensis. The sequence continues at coordinate 6,271,113 of CP135535.1, forward strand.
AAGAAGAAACACGGAACAGGGTTTTCTTCTTCCTTGGATTATTTAGTTGCTTTCCAATTTCAACTTCTTCAACATTTTCTTCCAATTTTCACTTCTTTATCGATTCGTTGATGCCATTGAATCCGACTTGGAAAGCAGTAGTTGTTGATGTAATGGAACCTTAATTCTCTCTCTTCTGGTCTTCATCTATCTTTGATTTGGAAATCTCTAGGTTTAAACTTTGAATCTTTGTTTATATGCTCATTATTCAAAAGCTATGAAGGCTAATTTATGATGTATGAAGTATTATTGCTTGGTTTGCAAATTTCTAGATTTGGATCTTTATTTTCTGCAAATTTCTGGCTAATGTATGATGTATGAAATATTATTGCTTAATTTGTTGCATACGTGAAGGCCTTGAAGGTTATCAACTACTTTTCATAAAGAATTCACGAAAGCTCACTTACTTTACATCCATTTTATCTTGTTATGTTTTCTATTTGGTAGCCGCGATCGACCATACTTAAATTTGTTGAGCAAAGAATGGAGAAAAGAGTCAAGAAAATGAAGAAGGGAAAAGTAGATATTGAGCAAGATGTTTTACTTGGTTAGGTTATAAAACATTCCAATCTTTCGACAGAGTAAATCTTGACTTAATATTAAGCTTGCTCTTGGCTAGCCTTGAAACTTCATCAGTTGCCATAACTTTATCTATCTACTCCTTACAAGGTTACCCTGAAGCAATTTAATAGTTAAATGTACGCATCAATTATTATTCGTATATATTGTACGAGATTGTTCATGTTAATAACTATTCTTCTCTGCAAATATAGAAAGAGCATCTTAAAATTGCCAGAGCCAAGAAGCATCAGGAGAGATGGAGCTAAATTGAGAAGAATGACAGCATACCAAGAAATTGTCATTGTCTCTCTCTTTCTGTCATAATGTTTTAACACCATCAATCTCATTTGTTTATAATCCATTTACATTCTAAGTAAAAAAATATGAAATCAAATTTATATTTTTCTGTAGAAGTGTAGAGTATAAAGCATGCGAAAATGATAGCCAGTGAAGAATTCCTTGCTTGCTTGGATTGACATTATTCCATATTGATCATGCTACTGGCATAACCTATCATAATCTAAATATATATTCTGGACTCTGCTGTAGGGTGTACCATTGATAGGTGTTGTTGCTACTGTTGCTTGCTAGTGGATGTTGCTGCTGCTGGTGGATGATGCTGCTATTAAGTATAAATGAATGTTGTTGTTAGGTGATGCTGCTGGTAGATGTTGCTGTTACCATCACTGATTACTGTTATTGCTACCTACTGCTATTTTTGCAATGAATTGTAGCCTATTTTGGCTTATAGGATCATTTAATGAGTGCTGTCATTAGGTATTTTCTAGTACTTTATTTACCTTTAGCTTGCATATATTGAATGTTAAGAATAAGTGCTCAATTAAGAAGGATACTTTAGAACCTAATCAAAACCAAACTGATACCAAAAAATAGAGTATTTCTATTAAATAAAATAAATTCTAACTCTAAAATTTAGAAACTCATTTTCTTGAACGTAGATTTCAATTTTAAGTGAAATCAAAACTAAAATTTAATATAATTAAAACTGTTTATCCTTGAGATATTTATAGATGGAATGGCAATGTTGGACTATTAAGGATTAGGATTAGGGCTTTTTTTTAAAAAAAATCGATGGTTAGTTTATACGTTTGCATTCAGCCAAATTGCTACTTGTTGATTAATGAGTTGCAGATTCTAGTAAAAGTTTTAAGGATATGGAATAACATTAGTTGATTTCACCGTAAAAGATGAGTTAGTTAATTGCTAGAGTTAAGGTTTCTACAAACACCCTCCATTGTTAATTTGCAGACACCTTTCTCTTTATCTATCTATTTTTCACTCTCCTTTTATATTCTTTAAAAAATATTTTAAAATAATCACTTTTCTTAATGATTTTAAGAAATTACTTTCTTTCATAATCCATTAATCAAATAAATTAAAAATAATATTTGTGGACAAAAATACTCTCACAGTTGTGAAACCTGAAATTAGAATTTCAATCACCGTAATGGTAACCAAAATTGTGATACACAAACTCCCCTATCACTAAATTTTGTACCAAACACTATTTTTATGAGCTATTATCAAACATAAATCAAATATCACCGACAACACTAAACACAATAAAACTAAATTAATACCATCAACAACATACATCACTAACAAAATACATATCTCATATCATGTAGTTGAAATAAAATTACAATTTTTGTTAAAAAATAAATGAGAAATGAAGCAAAGAAAGAGAATATGAGAGAGTAAAGAGAGAATGTGTTTATGTTTTTAATTACGAAGTTATTTTGGTCTAACTCTTTGTTATTTGACTTATTTAATAAAAAAAATTATGAAATTAACTAATTTAATAAATTAAAAATCAAATATAACTAATTTGAGAACTTTCCAAATATTCTTTTTAACCCAAATTTAAATACTTGAATTTCGTGATAATCACAAAATATATTTAATTACTTTTGAGGGTTATGACTAATACTCTACCCAATTGAAGAAAGGACCATACAATTAGGTTCCAAATGTTTCATATGTATTGTTCTTTTATTTTTTCAAATGTTACTTTGTTACGTCCCGACCTAAAAGCCTCTATGTGACAACCGCCACGTACCTTCAAGTCATGCCTCATTAACTTAGAATGTCCCAAAAGAGTTCGTAAGATTGTTAAGTATTATAAGCTTTATTTTAAATATAAAATACATAAGTATATATTTAAAAATGTATTCATTCAAATTAAAAATATTAATCACATTCAAAATTAAAAATATAACCCGGATGCTTACAAAATTTCAAAAATTTAAATTTACATAACAATTCAAATACATTATGAAACATTTTATCAATGGACCCCAAGAACATAGGATGAGTTGAGCAATCTATACATAAAATAATATAAAATCAGTTATGCTCACCAACATTAAATCTGCATGCACTAATTAATTTTGAATTTGAAGGGTAAAGGAGAATAAGTATAAAATACTCAGTGAGTAAATTATTATACAAAATAAACTTAAAATAACAAACATTAAGATATTACAATATAAATAAAGAAAACTAAATTTTATTTTAAAATACACTTTGAATTAAATTTTAAACTTGTATATTTCATTTATAAACAACCAGGCTGATTTCTTTCTCCGGCATCACCCTAACTTAAGGTAAACACACAAGACTATTAATAAGCTCATTGATGTAAAAACTATGTATTTATTATAAAAATACAAATTTATAAAATTATACTATCATTTTACTTATAATCAATTAAACATCAATGTTTAAGAAAAAAACATTACATGTTTCACTGATATTAGCTTGAGTAGTCACGTGATGATAATATTGACTATTCTCGCATTATCGCTCACTAGTGGACTTGTCTAAAATAGTCTCTCTTATAACAGTCTTATCTAGTAGACACGATCACTTATGCAATTATATCAATACCAATATCGACCCATTGGCCATATCATTGATAAATCAATACATGGATTAAATTATTACATAAATAACACATATAAGCCTTAAAGGTCATTCACAAAACCAAGCAAATCAAATGTACCAGATTAATAATTTAAATCAAACGACAATCCAATAATTTATTTAATCACCAACAATTATATCCCAACATTTATCTTACAATCAAACAATTATTAAAAATAAATATTTACTTCAAAAACTATTTGCAAATATTTAAAATAATATAACAATTTACTCACTATACAAGAGAGAGTGTACACTCCTCTATTGATACTTACTTGGGCTTAAGTCTTCCCTCGAGGTGTTGGTACCTAAAGAACACATATGCATTTTTATTAAATATCTAACTCTAATAATATGCTTACTTATCCAATATATGATATGCATGCATGATGAATATCAATCTTTAAGTTATCACATTTATTGAGGTTTGAGTTTACACAAAATGACTTATAAAAAATAGTAAAGTTTTTAATTAAAATCAACTTTTAAATATAATTTGATAATTTCAAAAAAGATAGAGTTGAATCTAAACTCCTTATAATTTTCAACGATTTTTGAATCACTCAATTTGGAGATTATTTGGGATTTTAAAAGAGAGTGATAAAATTAGTAAATAGAATACTTAGCATTGTAGCATGCTACAGTGACTTACTATAGTACATGTAAATTTTGCGAAAATCAGAAACTTTGACACCACAGCATCGAATACAATTTTCATCCAGTAAAAGTGAAAAAAAAAATAAAGAAATGGATGTTTTTAATGGGGCAAATGAACTTTAAACTAAACTTATAAGTACTTGCTAAAATAGTTTTTAAGTGTATTACAACTTTATCTCTAATAGAATTTTCTTAAAAATACTTTGATTTTTCATAAACTAAGGGAAATTATAAAAAGGTTAGAATTTACAAAAAGTTTTCAATTTACGCTCAAATTTAAATTTGACCATAATCAAATCAAATTAAAACTAAATTTTAAACCTAGTTTCTAAAACTCAAAAATAACATTTTTAAATTGAAATTTAAGTCTCAAAACACTTCTCCAATTAAAATTCAACTTAATATAAATAAAAACTCAAATATAATTCAACACCAAAATTATTATCATTTAACTAATTTTCATGTAACGAAATTCGATGATAAAGTTTCTTCATTTTTATATACTTCATAATTAATCTTCAACATTGTAGTTAAGTCCAGTTATTAAAAAATAAACTAAACAATAATGAAAAAATACCCTATTTAACATAATTATTATAGATTTACAATTAAAATAGAAATTAATGAAATTAGAGGTTAAATAATACATACTCAAACTCTAAACTAGTAATGAAAACAAATTTTGATGGTAAAAATTCAATATATGAGTTTTGAGTTCTTGAAAATATTTGTAACTAAAATAAAAATATTTTTTTAACTTTTTTAAGGATTTATGAAGCTAAATGTTTGAAAAATAATTTTGTAAAGTTGATTTTACAAAACTACGGTTTGAAAATGTTGAAAGGTTAAAGAGAGGGGGGAGGAAAAAGGAAGAAGGAGAGAGAAATGGGTTTTTATCAGTGGGTTTTATAAAATTTAATAAAATATCATTTAAGTCCTTATATTTTAATTACATAAAATTTTTAATCTTTTTTTTTTTACATTTAGGTTCTTTAATTAAAATAAAATAAAAATAAATTTATACTTTTTAAAATACTTTCCTTATAAAAATTTTAAAATAATAATATTATATTTAATAAAAATGTATAATAAATAAATAATTGGATAATTAAAAATAAAAAAATTAATTTTATAAAATACTTAATAAATCTCAATAATATATAATTTTGTTATAAAATATGTACACAAAAAAAAAAAATACAGTTTAAACACAAAAAAATCAAATTACCCTTAAGATGATAAGACAGATTTTACATGCTTACAATTTAAGGAACCTCAACATATTTGTAGATAATTTAGATAACTGAGGCACTGGATGTTATGATTACTTAGAAAAAATTGAATCATTTTTTAAATGGGATGAGAAATGAACACTGTTATTAGGTTGAGAAGGAATAAATTTCATGGATTGGACTGAATTATATTCTTTATATCAGTTTTTAACGTAAAATTTAAAATATAAAATATAAAATAATTACAGTAACTTTAAACTTATAATATATTTAAAATTTAAAACGATTAATATAAGGTTATGTTTGCTTTTAGAAAAGAAAAGGAAAGAGTAAAGGAAAGAAGAAAAGAAAGGAAAAAAAAAGAGAAAAAGGAAAAGGATAATGAATATATTCTTTTGTTTGTTTTATAGATTGAATAATAAAAGGAATGAATTTTATTATATTTTATTTAGATAAAAATATCATTTTATATTAAAATATAAAATAATTTATATATTTAATAATTAAAAAATAAATTAA
>CP135535.1:6296848-6383236 GCA_032402905.1 Khaya senegalensis
GGAGGCGTTGAATTACAAGAAAATTATAACTAATTTAAAAAGATAAATAAGAAACTATTTTTTATTATGTAATTTATATTTTTATACTTTAATTTTTAATTATAGAAATTATATATTATTTTCTAATTTTAATTTTTTGAAAAATTTTAATAAAAGAAAACATTTTTTTTTTAAAAAAAAATGCTTACAAATAGAAGAAATTGCCAAAAATAGTAGTAATATCTAAAGACGTTAGATTTTGAAAAATTGTAAATAGAAGGATCGAGCAAAATTAAAGTCGGAGGCCAAACCAAACCAAAGCTGGCTAGCCGGTGTCTTGGGGTTCAACTCAACAATGAACAAACTAAAACTAACCGTTTCCTCAGTCAGCCGCCACCAGCCCTGTTAGCCCGCAGCAAACATATATATATAATAAATAAAGGTGTGTGCTGTTGGCTCACTTAGTCACTTGTTCGGTCTTTATTCATTCAACGCCCGATTATGCAATTTTAATCCAATAGAACGTGTTCATAATGGAGAGACGGGGGACGGGGGACAAGGCATAATGTTGGTGTTAATGGATATATCAAAGCATCCAAGAACAGTTACAGATGTATTAGTTGGGTATTGTTGCTCACTCGAAGCATCAGATCAATTCCTTTCTATGTTATTAGTGTATGGCATTATGTGCTGAAATTAGTTCAAGTCAAGGATTTTTTTTTGGCTTTTACAAGATCAATTGCTTTCAATGTTATACTTCTTAGAAGGGTGGTCTGATGAATCTCTATCAGATGTTAGAAATATAAAAGAAAAAGAAAATCTTCTTTTGGATTCTTGAAAATGATAGGTATTTTGCATGCATATATGGTCCATGATACAAGCCTGGCTTATTGTTTCAAATGTGGATATTGGGAGTTTTATTGCTTTGTTGCGAACACAAAATTCAATTTTACGTCAAAATCTAAAATTCCACTTCTGATGTAGCTCCTAGGGCTGATGTGGAACCCAAACATATCATGGATAGACACTATTCCAACCATTGATCCAATTGATTTTGGATTGGGTTCTTCAGGAAAGGGACATGCTATCCCATTAGCAAAAACAAGAAAGAAAATTATGACATCAAGTTTTTTGAGACTGCTCCTGATGGTAAAAGTCGGAGGTGCAAGTTTTGTGGCCAAAGCTATTCCATTGCAGCTGCCATAGGTAAGTTTGTTGCATTTGCTTTTGTCATCTATTTATTTCCTCTCGAACATTGAAACAGGATTGTTCCATTTATAATCATATGCTACCACAGGAGTTTGAAGTTTTCTAGTGGAAGTGACATCAGATGCTCATTTGCAATTGAGATGTCGTTACTCTCCCTTATACGGCATAATCAGACCGGGAAAACTCACATGGAATTCTCATGTATCTAACACTTTCCTGTTCTGTGAAGGTAATTTGGGTAGACACACGGCTAATCGGCATCCAGGATATGATAAGGCAGGGGATGCTACCACCAATACAGCACCACAGCCTGTTGCTGTAGTTAAGAAATCTCAACCTCCAGGCAAAGCATCCCAAGTGGACTGTGACAATCTAAAACTGGTTGTTCATCGAGTGGATGATTTTAGCTTCTCTTCCTCCTTCAACATTGGAAGAAAACTGGTTAGTGAACTCCTTTAGATTTCCAAATTCGTTGGTACAACTTTGGCCGGGTGAGAAGTACAAAGCAGTGTTTCGTGAAGTTTTCGGAGCATGCAAGAAGATGTAAAGTCATCTTTGGAACAGGTTTCTTCTAAAGTCTCAGTCACTCTTGATTTCTGGACTTCCTATGAGCACTTGTTTTATAGGAGTGTCACATGTCAATGGATTGATGAAAGCTGGTCCTTTAGGAAGGTGCTTCTTTATATATGCCACATAACTTACCCTTGCGGAGACTCTGATATCTATCACTGCCTTGTAAAGGCTCTTAAGATGTACAATATTGAGAATGGAGTTGTGTCTGAACCCATAATAATAGTCAAAATGCCACCCACGCCTGCCATACTTTAAAAAAGCAGTCTGACGGTCAGAAAGCAGGACCCTTCTGCCATATCCCCTGTGCTGCCCGTACTCTAAACTTGATCGTAGACGATGGATTAAGGACCGCAAAACTAGTAATCTCCAGAATCAGGGACTTTGCACTAGAGTTGAATGAATGTTCAAATTTCTCGGATGACTTTTTCGGTCTTCAACAGCTTATCAAGAAGGCAGTTGGAAATTTCCACTCGACTGGCGAGCACGATGGAGTGGAAAATTATCAAATGCCTGATATAGTTTGTAAGGTACCTTTTCTTTCTATTACGACTACTGCTTTAGATACACACTGTCTTTGCTCTCCAGATGTTAACCAGAGAGGGAGAAAAGAATTTAGTGTCATCATGATTAACATTATCTAGATGATTAATGTTAACCAGAAAACCAAAAAAGAAAAAAAAAAAAAGCTCAAACCAATATGCGGGGATCAATTTTTTTTCCTCTTTATTTCTTCTAGGCTTCCAATACCGAAACATAAGCCATATTTACCAATTTACAGAACAATTTAGAAAACCAAACATCTGTGCCAAGACAAGAGCGAATGATTGAATAAACATATACAAGAAACCCTAGGATTATCAGATAGAAGAAAGCAGCTCCAAAACTGTCAGAAGAGGTGAAAAATCATATTCACCAAAAAGTTTAAAATATAAGCTAATTTGAAAACACAAAAATCAACAGCATAAAGAACATCTAAGAGGGGTTTCCAATTCTATGCGTTAAAGAATCTAATCTGCTATCATTCTGTGCATGCAATCTCCTGCCGGAAATTAAAAACACTGGAGCACAGATAGCTCTTTGTATACAATACAGTTGACACGATGAATATATCTATATCAACAAATGCTCCCTTCGATACTCGCGCACAATGACAGGCACACTTGTGGGTGGGATCTGCAAATGAGAAGAACAACACAACAAAACTGACAATTAATGAAATCTTAAGCATCTATAACATTTTCCTTGACCTGTCACCATAAGCCGGCATGTATTTAGAGCGCAAAACAGAATGTCACAAACTGAAAACAGAACTGCTGCTGAAAGATCGCTTTGAGAATTGAGCTCAAAAATCTAGTTTCTTACTAACATGACTTCCATGAACTATGCTAATCTCTTGACAGAATTTGAAAATTATTAACAAATATGCAGCTTAAAGCATTATATGGCACAACTAGATATTGCCTCAGAGAAAAAGCTGTGGTTTAAAAAATCAATTGTCATTAGACAAAGCACCGGAAGCTTAAATTTAACAAAAACTTATCTAGTAGGAAAAAAAAAAAAAACCATGAATATATAGCAAATATATAATCCACACTTACACTCACTATTCATATTTGGCAATTTAGTACCTATAATTATTATAATTTACTAATTGATTTTTAAATATCTGTCCACAGATAGTGATCATTTTGCCACAGAAGAGACATTATGCATTCCCTAGCATGCTCCTCCTAAATAAAGACCAAAATGAAAACATTTTTTAACATGACTTACCATGCCATAATCAGTGACAACCATTGAGACATAATCTGAAGGAGTAGCATCATACCTGTCACCATGATAATCAGTGACAATCATTCAGAATCCTCACATGAAGGATATATCTTTCCTTTTTCTTCTTCTATGTGATAAAATATCTAAAACCTTACATCAGATTTAGAAATTGGAGATTTTCCTTCTTGGCCCGGTCATCCAGCTGATTCACGTCTGTTCTTCCAGGTACATTTGCAATAACATTTGGATCGCCTGCAAGCAACTTGATGATGCTTCAATGCAGTCACTTTTAAAGCAAAAGGTTCTGTAAATAGCATCAAAATCAAGAAGAGAAAGCATACCTAGTTCATTTGAGCAGATCGAGTCAAGCTGTACCCTTTCATGAAACTTGTATGCCTCACAGCAGATTAGTACTGGAACTTGAAAAGCATGAGCAACCATAGCAACGCATGCAGTCCCAACCCTTGAATATACAGTTCCGTTAGACAATACAGAGGAAGCCCCCAGAAAAACTCGTGTAACTTCATGCATAATGTAAGAAACAGCATTTATATGAGTATATGTACAACTCAATCCCTTCGCCACCAGCCTACGAAGTAATGCTTGCCCTTCAAGCTTTGGGCGTGAGTCTACCACTACAACACGGAACTGTTTCCCAAGCTCATGGGCATATAACAGAATCATCTCAACAACACATGATGATCCATAAGTGAGAAGAACATCCCCATCCCTGACCTTTGTAACTGCATGTCTAACTATCACCTTGTCAGCCAGGATTATCTTCTCATTAATGAAACGATCAATATCTTTACAAAGAGTAGCTTTTGCTTCTGATTCAGTAAGAGTTAAAGGTAACTTGGCAATACGACTTTTCATAAACCTAATAGCATTTCCCATGCTCATAGAAAGTGGTCGGCATTCAATCAGAAATGAGACATAACTACTAATTTTTGCAGTTAAATCTCTAATAAGAGTTTTTTCTGGTGGCGTAGAGTAGTCCGTAATGGCTTCCTGAAATGCCTCAAGCATAGCAATACAACGAGCATTACCCCCTGAGATATCTCCTGCCAAATACTGTAGTCCAACCTGGCAGTTTTATAGACCCATCAATAAACAAGCTAGATAGTTCATTTCTCATATTAATTCGTAATGTGCTCTGGCACTTATGGTATCTTACCTTCTTCTAAGAAGCAGGAAATTATAAAAATTCTATGTTGTATGTATTGTCATATCTCAAATTTAGTTCTCTAATACATAAGAACCCAATTAATCTCATTCTCATGTCCACTTGAAATCCTTTCATATATTAGGCAAGGTAACAATTTCACATTAACGATATAAGATTCACAAAAAATGAGAATGGCAGCAGATGTCACATGGTCAACAAAGCAATATGGCACTAAACAATGGGCATAAAAGTCTAATATTCCTGGAATTATGCTTTTTCATTAAAAATGGAGATTCCCAAGTTCAAAATGCATCAACGTACAATCAACTACTACCTAGGTTGTATACCTTAAGCATGAACAAAAATATTTTGAACACTCTATCAACATATTTGACATTAAGAACAAGTGCGAAGCACATAATTGCCTAGATTCACGCATGAAAACATATATTACTAAATTGGAGAGAAATTGGACAATTCTTGCAACATGAAGAAAGATAATTAAGGCATATTCAACAAGAAATAACTATAATCATATAGGCACAAACATTTATCGTGCCAGTAATTGTCTGGTGACAGAGCTTGACCTATGGTCAGAAGTAGAATAATCATGTTACAGTTAACTACTTCAACGCTTTTAAGCAATGATTAAGTAATGAATAAATCAATGGTGATAGGTATCACCTTGTAAACAGCAGGATGCATTGGATCAAGTTGGAAAAATTTTGATTCAAGATCAGGGCGCTGTGTTCCACGTTCATACTGAGGTAGATGCCGAAACAACTCAACTCTGTTTCTAGCTTCAGTTTTATTGACCACTGCACGCTTTTTGGACTTATTCACTCGATCCTCATCATCAAACTGCATGCGTGGAGGAGGGACATCCTTCTTCCTGTCTTTCTCAGATGGACGATCTCCTACTCTTCTGTCAGAACCTGCAACTGAAATTGAGGCTGGAGCATTATCTTTGTTTTGTGAGGACTGCTTCAGAGATTTACCAAAGGCTGCTTCCCCAGAAGCAGCAGCAGATCTATTTCCTTCAGCTGTAAGAACACCATGAACAAGGAATATGCAAAACATGAATATCACTAATGAGAATAAGCCTCTAAAATATAAATAAAACAAATCCAGATAAATATGAACCCGTTGCACATACTGGTCTAGACAAGTTTAAGAAGCTGCAAAGGCTGCCTATAATTTGCCTTCTTCAAATTATATGGCATAAAGTAGAGTATAAGAATATTACGGAGGACCAACTCCTTGCCTATACTTGCATTAATTTTATATTAGAACAACTTTTTGAGATTACAAATTCAAATTTTCTTTTCTTTTCCAATAGCAATACAAAAGCAACAATGAATTTTTTGCTTTTGGAACCAAGACAAAAGAATGCAATTGTGCATCAAATATAGTAGGTCCATTTCTTAAAATAAATCAATAATTCAGTAAAGCAACCCTCAAAAGAGACTTCAGATTACAAGCTGGAAGGAATGTAAGCAACAAAGCGATAAAATTGTTGTACAACTTATTTTAAGAACGAAAACTGTGCAGACAGGAGGTGTTTGATCTTGTTATTAAAAAAGAGTTTTTGAAAATGAAAATGATGTTTTAAATCTCAAATTTTGCAATATTGAAAACAATGAGGATATTTTTTTTTGCATGTTTTTGAAAATGAGAAATAATTATTTTAAGGCAAAAGAAATGGTTAGTTTCCAGAACATCTGTAGGGAAATGGTAAAAAAAAAATATTGTTTCCGACTTTTAGTTATAGTTTTGAAAACAAATTTTGCAAAACATCTAACCAAAAGCATTTTCAACCATTTTCCGCTTCCGAAAACAGAACCAAACAGCCATTTTAGTGATTTAAATCCAAGACATGATCATGTATATCACTTCAAGTATTCAAAAGAAGAGAAACATCACTGTTTGAACCTTTTCCAGCTTTGGCGGCTCTTTGAGCTTCCTGCAAAGCACGACGTTCAGCCCTTGTCGTTTTCTTTTTCAGTTGTTCTGAACTTGATGCTTCATTTTTCACTTCCACAGCAGCCCCTCCACCTTTTTCTGCAATGTTTTACATTTTAATCATGTCAAGAAAACATTAAAAGATATAATGAAGAAAAAAGAAGAAAACCATTTATATGGTAATAAAGGTTCCAAAGTACAGCCAGCATCTGTCAACAACCCAAAAATTTTAATGAATCCTTGAGCATCATTAACCTTAGAAATACCTTCTTTACTTATCTTTGTTTTGTTGCTCACTATTGAAAGTCTTTCACATTTACAGAAATCCTTTCGGTCAGTTCAAAATGCTAACTTAAATTCTCTTACGTTTTCCCACAGGGTGTCCCCAAACACTAAGTGACATGATAGCATATATCGCTTCAAATATTCAAAAGAAGAGAAAGAGCATTGTTAGAACCTTTTCCAGTTGCTTTGGCAGCACTTTGAGCATCATGCAGAGCACGTATTTCAGCTTTTGCTGTTTTTGCTTTCAGTTGTTTTGATCTTGATGCTTCATTTTTAACTTCCATGGCAGCCCCTCCACTTTTCCCTGCTATGTTTTACATTTTAATAAAAGCGATAATAATAAAATTAAATTATATATATAAAAAAAAACATTTATATAATAAGAAAATTCCAAAGTACAGCCAGAATCTGTCAACAAACTAAGAATTTTAGTGAATCCTCATACATTATCAACACCTTAGAAATACCTTCTTTACTTAGATTTGTTGTTCACTATCATGTTTACAGATATCCTTTTGGTCAAATTCCAAACTCTTAATTCAAATCCTCTTATTCATTAACATTTTCCCACAAGGTCTTCCAGTGCACAATAAAAATTTCATACTGTCAATCCCAACAACATCCCGTGCTCAATAAAATGTCCATATTGTCAATCCCAACAACATTCTATCTATCATGCAAAAATATACCATATATTTCACTCCATTAACAACAGAAACTATGCAAATGAGGGCATTTAGCCTTGGCCGCCCAAAATACAACCACTTGCATTCTATCTCTATCTCATTCTTGAAAAACACTAATTCACCATACACAAACAAAAATACTGACTGTAGAAATAGGTTATTGTATTTAAACCATAATCATAAATACAATTTAAAAAGAAACTATGGATGTCCTATTTTAATTCTAGTAATTAACACATCAAATTTGTTCCAAACAACATAATTCACTCGAAATCTATTCCATATTACTCAAATGGACAGAAAAAAAATTGAAACAAATGAATTGAATGGTGATTTTCGGCCAAACATAAACCAATTATCAGCAAATTCACATACCAACGTATAAACTAATTAAGCATTACCAAGCTCTACAGCGGGCCCTTTACTCTTCAATCCAGTAATATTCACAGTTTTCACGGTGGTCAAGTCAAAACCGCCGCCCGGAAAGCTCGAACCCGCCGTGAATTTCCCGGAACTATTTCTATCGAACCAACCCAAAGTTGTTGACGCCTCAGAATTCTCCGAAAAATTCGGCGAAACCGGATGAAAAAGCACCGATTCCCCCGGATTATAGCTCCCAACTATAGCCACACGGTCGTTAGCCATCGGGCGACGAGACGAAGATTCCGGGACGGGCACAGCGGCGGAACGGAGGTAAGCAAGGTTGTCCGAGAGGTGACGTGGCGGGGGAATCATGACAGGTGAGAGGAAGTTGCCGCTGGCGGGAGAATCAGAGAGATTAGGAGAACTCGACTCGGCGGGGACCGACTGAGTCCGAGTCGGTGGCTGCGGGTTGGGGTTGGAATCAGAGTTAGGAGTGACAAAGCCCACCTGCCGGACCCTGGGGACGGCTGCGTAGGCTCGACGCGCGTCCATGGAGCGTAGGGTGGCAGTTGCCGCCAAGTGTTTTTGTCTGTTTTGGTCGTGAAATTGGAAGGTTATTAGGGTTTGACGTGACGGCGTACCAATGTCAGTTGGATTTCGAGGAGAAATATGCTTTTGCTTGAATTATTTTTTATTTTGCAAACTTAATTAATTAATAACATATTTTTTTTATTAAAAAAATATGTAAAATCTAAAAGAAAATCATTTTCTCTATATTTTATTTATTTTAATAACATTATGTCTTATTATTTCAAGTAGGAATTTAATATAAATTAAGAAAATTAAAATAAATAAAGGAGGTAACAAAAAGTGGTGTTCACTGAGGGCTCAAACACAAATGATAAAAAGTTTTTGATTCTCATTCCTCTTGGAGTAATGGTGCCTGGGAAAAGGATCAACCCCTGCTTGGTGATGAGTTTTATCTACTGTGTTGGATATTTATATGCAAACAGGATTTCGGTTGGGGTGCGCGACTACTATTCTGCTGCTATATACCGTAATCTCTTTACATGATATTCAGGCTAGCTTCTTTGTTGCAGCAGTAGCTGTTTCTCAGATTAATAGAGACTCTTCCTGGAAGAGAAACACTTCTGATATCAGACATTCAGGTGCTTTTTCGAATGCTTTTTCGCAACTTTCAGATAGTTTAGCGAGACCTGTAAGATGTTTCATGGCTTCGCTGAAGTGGGATTGTGTGTTGGTTTTGCTAATTCTTGTTGGTGTTTTGTATGTTAAGAGAAAGATGGATCAAGCTTCGGACAGGTCGAAGCAGAGAAGCAAGGAAAGTCTGCGGATGAGCTATCTGTAATCTCTGTATCTCAATTTCTTTGAATACTACAGAAGTGGGCAGGATTGCGAATAACATCATTCTAACTTTATTGCAGGATGAGAAAGCATAGCAGAAGGAGGGGATTATGAGGGTCGCAAGGAAAATTATGAAACAAATTATCGAAGTGGATAGACCGAAGGAGTTGCTAAGTAATTTAGAGGAGGAATTGGAGAAGAGGAAGCTGATCCTCGAGAGAAATTTGCTTGAACTATATGGTCTAAAAGAGCAGCAATCATATGTTGCTCAGTTGCGGAGGAATGTAGAGGACAAGATGACAGCGATTGGCATGCTTAATGTCGCGATTGATTCGTTGCGGGATGAGGTAAAGAATTTGCAGGAGGAAATGAAGCGAGCTGTTTTGGCCAATGAGCAGCTACGATGGCGAAGAAGATGATAGAGAAATTGCGGATGAAGATCGATTCAAGAGCAAGCAATATGAGACAGCAGTTGGTGTTGTTTGAACAACTGTCGAGCTCAAAATTATTAAACACCATCAAGAAAGACCTCTAATTTTGATCAGAAAGCTAGACAACTAGTGTTAGACCCTGGTGGTTTTGACAGCATTTCCTTGCAAACCTCTTCGACTGACAGCAATGAAAATGATAGTAGTTCCACTACTGAATGCTCTTCCAATAGCTGGATAAGTGTTACTAAGAAATCTGGTCTTATGCATAGCAAACAGATCCCGGGAAGAAGCAAGGATGACTCAAGTGTTGCTTCATCCCCCGATATTTTGCGTAAAGGAAGTCTTTTGAGCAGAACATGACTGATTCGCAGGCATTCTACTTCAAAAATTCCATCAAGGCCATCGGTGCTAAGTATTAAATGTGAAAATACATCAACTATCACTCCATCTGGCAAGAAAAATGTTGCATAAATCTGTTGATGAATCTCGGAACACACCAACTTATCCGCTTACAAGGAGTTTTTCTTTCTGTGATTCAGTTGTATTGGAAAATCAGCTGAAGAAGTGGCAGATGACCAGGAAAGGTGTGCTAACAAATCTGCTAAAAGCTTGGCAATGGCTTACTTTCCGAGTTATTCAAGTGTCAGAGATATAATCAATGATAGAGGGGTTGGCTATTATCCCTTTTCAAAATACATGTTTATTAAAGTGTTCATAATTCTATCTTATAATTTTTTATTTTTATCTAATATAAAATTTATGATATTTTTTTAATCTAATTCTGTGACACTTTTGTTACAATAGAACTCTTTATATGTCAGTTCTACTCTATTTTGAGATTTATAGATCTTTTATAAATTTATTTATTACGCATGTGTACTTGACTGAGATATTAAAGTTAAAATGAATTTAATTTTAATATCACTTATTATAAATTAAGTCATTATTTTGTTAAAAAAAATATATTTATTAAAATGCGTAAAATTCTATCCTTATAAATTTTATAATTGTTGGTTCTTATCCAAGGTAAAATTTGTAACAAGGTGCTCAGGTTGACAGGAGAACTGAAACTACTGAGCAGAGATGTTGCATTCAAGGATTTCCAGTAATCTTGCTGGTGAATGCAAGGCTGAGACAAGCATGGTGAATCATACCGCAGCTGCTTTGCTGGTTTTTCTCTTCATGTTGCTAATTTATTTTTAACTTATTAGGACTAGAATTTACACTTGTAACACTTATGAGAGAAGTGCCTAGCGGTAGTGTCAGAGCCAGACTAATATGTATTTCGTTAAACTAGCCATTATTGATATATGTACGAATTACGAGTCGTCTTACGGAAAATTAGAGCATAATCTAAGTTACAAAAGTACTAAGATCAAACGGTGGATAAACACCGATCAACTCTTCATCAAGACTGCCACGACAACACCCAACAAAGAGAAAAGGTCAAGACAGAATCAGTCCCCACAGATCCAACCCACATCTAGGATTGCTAAAACCCTCGATACTTTCCACGTGTCCCCTTGCATGTCTCCAGAAACCCACCTGTCACCCAAACCCTACACCTTCTTCTTCACTTCACCTCTCTCATCATAACAAACCCCCTACTCTCACACTCTGAGCCTCACGGACATTTCAACAAACACCTTCATTTCTCAACGATGGCCGACGTCCGAAACCCTAGCCAGCAGAGACCCACGGGACAAACCGGACCACCATTGAACACCAACTCGTTTCTACGGAAACTTCAATCGCATGCACCCAACTCAACCCAAATGATGGGCTTTTTAACACTGTTCATATCTGGTTCGATTCTTCTCTTCCTTACTGGGCTAACTGTCACAGCAACAATCCTTGGCCTCATTTTCTTCGCTCCCTTGCTTATAATTTCCAGCCCCATATGGGTCCCTATTTGCACAATCCTCTTCATAGCTTTTGCTGGATTCTTATCTTTCTGCGGGTTCGGAGTCGCGGTCGTAGCCGGGTTGTCCTGGATGTATAGGTACTTTCGGGGGATGCACCCGCCCGGTTCGGACCGGTTCGATTATGCGAGGAGTCGGATCTACGACACGGCGAACCATGTGAAGGATTACGCCAGGGAATATGGCGGGTATTTGCAGGGTAAGGTGAAGGATGCAGCTCCTGGTGCGTGAGGATCGAGGAGAGATTCTGGACCGGGCGGCTTGTGTTGAACCGTGTTTTTGGTTCCCTTTTGTCCTTCTTTCTTTTTTTTTTTTTTTTAAACTTTTGTGTTTTGTTTAGGAAAAGAAGTTAATTTCTACTTTGTATGAAAATTGGTGACTTGGATTTCTTGAAATTATCTTCCAGAGAGAGAATAATGAGGCCTTGCCTGGAGGGAAATAATTATAATATAATTATAATTAGTTGAGAAATAAGTCGGTAAATAGATTTGGATTTATTTATAGTTTTTCTTTACAAAAACAATAAAGAGGAGTTGTTTAAATAGAAAATAATAATTTAGACTTGGTTATATGAAGGGAAGTTAATAACAGGAGTGTGGGTCTGGTCTTTCGACAAGATAGCATAGCCCTGTGTAAAGTGGGGCGGTCTCGTGGCATCTCACGATGGTTAATGAGTGGCACGTCAGTTTCCAGAAGCTTTAATAGGATTCACGTTTTAGTTACGCAAGTATAAATTACAAAAGTTGAATGAGTCGCGTAGAGGTTACAAAATGGATTGGACCGAACCCTCGCCTAAGCTTAGGTACAAATTCTTATCGGATTCGCGGTTACGATTTCGGTACCAAAGTCAAATAAAGTATGAAATTCTTATTTTATTGATTAGAAGAATTATTTTTAATGCTCCAATTATAATAAGTCTCTCCACTTTGGCTCACAGAAAACTTTTGACATACTAAAGATTAATCTAGGGCTTGTACTGAGTCAAAGTCAAATAGGTTAGTCAGAGTCAACGGAAACAGTTTTTTTTTTTATTTAAGATCGTGAAATGAATAAAAAAATAAATAATCCAAAAGAATAAACACAGTGTACACCTGGTGATAATGAATGATTAATTACAATTATTTTGTTAGCGAGACTATACCTTCTGTCTGGTTGACAAAAGATACACGTACAAGTCCTTGATGTTTTCGAGATAATACCAAACTCTCGTGGGATATTATTGTTTATTCTATAAAGACATTTTCCAGTTCTTAATAATTATCCAATTAATTAAAAATTAATTATATATATATATATAGAACTTCTATTTACCACCCTGCCTATGTATTTAAAGGTTGAGTTCTGCATGAAGAAATGGTCAGGAGCAAAGACGCGTAAAGAGATATTATGACAGCTTCTTTCCATGACATCATGATTCATAAATTACAAAAATATTTTTAAAATTATTTTGAAATTCAAACCATTTACAAGGGTAGCAATTAATTAAGTGAAAAAGAGCTTAATTGATTGAAAACAGAATTAAAATTTCCCATTAAACTCGACAAAAATATGCTACCAGTGCACTCTATCCCTATTATCCCCAGTCCCAATTTTGTACATACATTCATACATATAAAACGTCACCGTTTCGCCCACAGCACCAACCTGAAAAGCAGAGAAATTTCAACAAAATTAAGTTTTACACTTCGTATGTATATTCATTTTCGTCCAATAACGTTTGGCCGTGACTAACTAAAATACCTACCCGGACGATGGAATCAAATCTCTTGCTTCCGAGCAAGATAGCCCGGCAAGGGACTGGCGCGTGGCGACCGGAGAGGCACCTCGTCAAGCTGCTTCCCGCTACTATCATAATAAATTACACCTGAGAAATCCAACGGTTGACATTTGTCCCCCATCAAGATCGCCCTTTGCCAGACCCCTCCGTCCCCGAAATCCTGGGACCCGCCGAAAACATCGTCTTTTTCCTCGCCGAATCTCTTCTTGTGGACGAACGTAATCGCCTTGTTGCTTATGCTCGTTACGAGCTGTTTGGACCGAGCCGTTAGGGGAGATCTCGGGCTCGGAGGTGGTCTGGGAGGAGTTTTGTTACAGTCCCCGTTACTTTTCATAGGCTTGGCGCCGCCTTTGTGGAGCTTAGTCGAAACTCGTCTGGATTGTTTGGCGAACAGAGCCATGAGGGATGATAAGGACACGAGGAATCCGAGTGATAGCCTCCTTGGTGAGCCGGAGCCGCCGTGCTCTGGTAACGCTCGGACCATTTTTCCGATCTTGTGTTTTTACGCAACAATAAACAGGAAAAAGGCAGGCAGACTATGTTTGCATAGGTGCAAGCTCTATTTATAGGTGAAGGAATGAATAACAATGGGCTTAGTTGACCGGTATTAGCCGGTGGTAAATGGGTTGAACAGTCGACTTACCCAGGCTTTTATATTGATTTTGATAATTTTAATATTAAATATTAAAACTAAATAATCCTCTACTCATCAATATTCTCATACGTTGCTTACGCAACCAATCAAAAATTCCAACTTTCACTAATTTGTTGATTTTAGTCCAATCAATGTTAAATTTCTTCGTTTGCTTTCTCAATTAAATGTCAGAGGAAAATTATTATCAACAAAAATCCTCTATCACTCGAACGGAATTCTAGTTTCTTAGAAATATTTGGTCACGTAAAGGAATGGAAATATGGATATTGCTTTTGGAGAATTCAAAGTGTTTTTTGAGTATAACATTTGGTAAGAGTTTAAGCGTAATAGTGAAGTTGCGGAAAATATTTTTCTTTCTTCTTCTATAGACCCTCTTTTATATACATGATTTTTTAGTGTAAAATTTTAATTTGATGATCGTTAAAAGATGAGTTCAGTTCATGCCTCAATTGTTTTAATAAAACCTTTGAGCTGTGTGAAACCGAGGTATAATGAATATTTTAATTTTAACGAGAATAAAAATAAATAATAAATTTAATTTAAATTATTATAAAATAAATAATATTAAATTTATTTATCTTAATTAATATATTAATTTTTAATTTTATCGTACTAAATTTATGTCCTAATAATATATTAAAAATATAATTATTATAATACTAATAATACAAATTATAAATTATTGTATTATCATATTTTTAATATTTAAAATAATATTTAATATTAAAAACTAAAAAATACATTATTTATGTATATTATATAATACCATATACAATTTCAATAATTAAAAATATAATAATTTTTTTTTCATTAATTTTAACATCATATCATTCATCCATCAAGAATACAACATACCATGCATCACATCATATTATCCTAGTTTCAAAATCTTAATTTTAATTTAAACTCTAACTTTAAATGATTAATTTTTCTTGGCTATTAAAATTACACCAAAAATGTAAAGAATTGATGGATTGCACTATTAATGGTGGAGATTTACAAGGAATTGATTCATTGTATATGTAGATCCCCACTTTCGAAAGATCAACTTGCCTGTCTATCATATCAATTGAAATCAAATCAAAGAATGGCCACTTAGTTAAATTAAAAGAATCACATTATCACAATCACACTTAATTTCTCTTACCTAATTCTAAAAAAAATATTTGAAGTGGGCTGCTCGCGTTATAACCGAGCTAGCGTAAATAAAATTCCCCACGCAACTAAAAATCACCCAGATCATGATTATGATTTTACACGTGTCGCGCATCCAAATGATGAGAGAGAAGCGGGTGAGTCAACGTGGGTCTCGTGAATCACTTCGGTCTGAAAACTCAACACCGTGCAAATTGTCCACTTCCGGTATTCAAGTAGTGGGCAAGTGCTTATGGGTGCCACGTTGAATCACTCACAACCTGGACATTTGTGTGTTCATCAATTGTCGTGGGCCCGCCAATTTGTCGCCCGGTCCACTATCCTTTTGATAGTTTACCACAACTTGAAAAAATAAAAAAAATAAAATAAAAAATTCACAAGTACTAACAAATTAAACAAAAGAATGCAATAAATAAATAAATTGGTTACATAATTTGGGTATTTTTAAAATTTGTGTTGAATGGTTCTTAATAAATAAAAAAAATTAAAAAAATCACATAAAGACTTGTGTAAATATTCTAAATTAAATAGTAGATAAAATATTAAAAATTGTGTGACCTAGAACAAAATCAAAGCAGGAACAATTCAATAAAACGTTTACTACAGGCAAGTTGTGCAAGTTTGTCAAGAAAATAAGTCTTAACTTTTCTGCTAAGAGAGCACTTGTAATTTAAAATAAGAGAAAAAGAAAATGGGTTTGGAAGGTTACCAAATAATAAGTGATAACAATGTTCAAACCCTGTAGATTACAAAAGAGAGTGAGTGAGAAAGATTTATTAGTGGTAGGTTACCTTCCATT
This sequence comes from Khaya senegalensis, assembly GCA_032402905.1. Lineage (NCBI taxonomy): Eukaryota > Viridiplantae > Streptophyta > Magnoliopsida > Sapindales > Meliaceae > Khaya > Khaya senegalensis. The sequence continues at coordinate 6,312,951 of CP135535.1, forward strand.
GTATTTCCTTGTTAAAATTCATGCATCTATTAAAAATTAAGGGTTAATTATGGTCAACTTTGGTTTTAATCTTTCACAATCAAATGAGTTTGTCATCAATAACATCCCACTAAGGTTAGATTAATGGTATGCAATAAAAGGCATCATACATGTCACATGTTTGATGGTTGGCATCTTTAGTATTCAAAAATGAACTAGTACAAATCATGCAAGGTTTAATATTAATATAGGCCAAAATTAAGTGGCATGGCATGCTCATTGTTGAACAACATTATAAGTGAGGGAATTGAGTTTGAAAATTAACGTAGAATTAATTACAATAAAAAACATCGGTTGACATATAATTAATATTTAATTCAATTCAACTTAATTTTATAAAAAAAATATTATTTTTATATTAATTTATTAACTATTAAATTAATATATTTTTAATATTTTAAAATCAAAATCATTTCATGATTCAAAAGGTGTATTTTATTCTACCCCATTGCGTCTTTGAAGGAGTGAAATTACAATGAAGAGTGGGTCAACCAAGTCTAGTTTGAAGAGAATTAAAGGGGAGAATTAGAAGCCTATATGAACATAAAATAAATAAATACTAAAATTTCTAAAATTACAAGTCAAAATCCTTTGCTATTGTCAAGGGGAAGGTGTAGGAGTTGCTTCTACCCTTTCTTTTCGTCAATTTCTTTACCTACTAACATAACATGTATCAAAATTTAATCTAAAGTTAGACTGGAAAGGGATTTTTTCCAACATTTATTTGTTTTTAGTTTAGGTTGAATGTAATGTGTATTTATTATTTTTTTTACAATATAAAATTTAAAATATTTTATAAAAATTAAAATTACAATATAAAATTTAAATAATTAAAATTAAAATAAAAAATAATAATAATGCATTAAATTTATTGCAATCCATGCTTATTTAGTCTGTATGTAAATCAATGTATAACAAGGATTAGTCTTGCAAAGAGTGGGCCCATCATTCTTCCATTCGTCTCGTATTTTCAATCCCACACAGCCCTAAATCAATTCAACCCATTCCATTCCAAGTCCAAGGCCAATTTAGTCTTTTTGTGTATAATTACAAAAGAATTTTCTCAAATGACGTAGCAAATTAAGTGATATTTACACGTCAGAAAATATATTTTTACAATCATCAAAACTGTTTATTATATTATTTTAAGTATTCATACAAGGAGTTTCTCATCATTTAGATTGCATTTTTAAGACAAAATTTTGAATATTCATAACATTATCGCATAAAAAAATGTGTGGATGAACTCATAATACAATTTTAATATTACATAAATCACACATTAATCTCATTTCCTTAATTTAATTTCTAAAATATAGTTTTGTATTTTATTATTATGTAATTAATGTAATTGATTTACAAGGCCCATGAACAAGAGACATATTTAAAAAAAAATAATGAATTAATTTAAATATTATAATTATATATATTTTAAAAATACTTTTATTCAATTAATTAAAATTGAAAGATTTTTTTTTAAAAAAAATATACAAAAGCAAAGTATCGTATTGATAAATTAATAAAATATATAAAAAATTTACAACAATATTTTATTTCTTTTATTTACTAAACATATTATCTTAACTCTTTCAGTGCACAAATTTATTAATTATTTTTAAATTTATGTTAAAAAAATTTAATCTTAAAATTTTTTTTTTATGCACTCATGAATATTTATTTGATCTTTTATTGATTTAACCTCATTTCTTCCCTAATTTCCAAGAAATAAATATTTAGGAAATGAATTTAAGGAAATATTTTCTTATTTCATGTATTTTATTTAAATTCAGAATGTGAATATTCCTAAAGATACTGGGCTACTTTTGTGGCCCATACCAAATCATGACAGACAGGAATTTCCAATACTCTTATGACCCCATTCTCAGTAAACCCCTCCACTAAACTTTCCATGACTTTTCAACTTTCAATACTAACAGAAAAATGACAACACCAAATACAACAATAAACTAAATTCAAGTTAATTTAATCTCTCACTCCACTTATAATAATATTTTATTTTTATATATTTTTAAAACAAAATTAACATAATCCTGTTGAATTTTGCTTGTCATCTACACACCACACATCAAAAAGCAATTTTTCATTGCAAGTCGAATAGAGAAGAAGGCATTTGATTTCATTATGTTTTCAAAATAATATTTTAATAATAACAAATCATAATTTATTTTCAAAAACTTCTTAAAAACAACGAATTATAGGTACATATCTATAATTATAATTATATTTACAAAAATAAATTTTGAGAACATGGCCACAACCAAATTTTCTACATTTATTTTTGTTCTTAAAAATCAAACACCCACGAAATCTCTCAGTCCCTAACTTCTTAATTGCTTCTATTGTGGCTAGCTAGCTATGCATGTATGTGCAAAAGTTCATTCTATTTTCATTTCACACTTTGAATTGTAATATATAATATAATATGCTTTCTAACATTGATATATATATATAAAATTCGGTTTAATTTTTTTTAATTTATAATTTTAATGAGATTAGAGCATGTTAGTTCACAATATATAGTTTTAAAAAAAATATTTTTTTAAATAAATATGTGGGTAAAAAATATTTCATTTAATCTACATTTTCAGTAAATTTTCGATCAAATTATCAACTATTATAATAAAATTAGATAAATTAAAATACATGTACATTGATATTGTACTCGTGCATATATATGTATGTGTATATAGGTACATACATACATACATACATAGTAAAGCCTTTTCTTTTCTTGAACTAATACCAACCAACCCCACGTTGAAATTTGAAAATTTTCCCTCTTCAAGAAAAAAGGAAAGGGAAAGGGTGAAGTTTTTAGTTAAGTACACCAAATTCACCATTGGTGGGTAGCTGTTCCAATTTTAGGTCAATTTCAGGATCCAATGTAATTTGCCCATTTGTTACCTAAGGCTTCTAATCTCTGCTACTACAACCACTCTATTTTTTTTTTTAAAACAAAAAAATTTGTAATAAAAAATTAGGGAAGGGATTAATCGTTTATGTATGCATGCCATTGCCATTTCCATTGCCAACGCCACCCAGCTAATTAATTATGATTGCAAATTAATCTCTCTCTTTTAACCCTACTCTTTATTCAAAGTAATATTAACAATATTTAAATGTTTCCCTTACGCAGTGTTTGCTAAAATTGCTGTAGCCCATGACATGGCGTGCCGTCACAGCTACTCTTTCTAGAATGAATTTGATATTAAATTAAATATAAATATTACATAAATTATTTGCATGATCAAGCATGCAAGCTCATGAAGATCCATGATGCATTTAATTCCTATTAATTAAATATTATTTTTAAATCGTAACTTGCATGCACAGTACAACTAAGAAACACTTGATATCATAACTGGAAAAGAAGAATTAAAATAACAAAAAAAAAGAAGATTACTTATTATTCACATAGTTAATTAACAAATATTTATCATAATAAACATTTGAATCTTTTGCAAATTCAGGTATTTCAATTCTTTTTGGGTGAAAAAGAAGAATAAGAGTAAGCAAAAAATTGATTAACATACATGGAGAAAGATTATTACAGCTAGAATAACACAAGTATATTGAAGAAGAAAACCTCAATGGTGCAATGGATTAGGGCCGGTAGGAACTAGCCGTTTTTCGGCGCCGTAACGGGGGTCGATATCGATCTCTGTTCCGGCTGGTCTGGTGAGGTGTTTCCGGTTATCTCTATGATGCTGCCGGTGCCGGAGAAACGGAGAGAAATCGAACTGTGTAGCCGTTAATAAAACTTTCCTGTTGCTGCTAATCTTCATCGAACTTTTATTACTCGTAGTTGTAGTATTGGCTTGAAAATTGCAGCATCCGTAAAAGAATATAAGAAGGAAAAGAGAAAGAGAAAGAATGAAGCTAAAATTTCGTTGGATTTTTGTTTTCATGGCTGTAGTCGCAGCGAAGAGGGAGAGAAGAGAAGATAAGAGGAAGAAGAAGGGGAAGAGCTTGCATGCATGGAGAGAAGGGAATAAAATGAAGTGAAAAATTTAAGAGAATTAGAAGAAAAATGACAGCAGAAACGTGGTGGTAGAGTAATAGTAGGATAAGGAGAAATGCAGGCGTAGATGAAGAATAAATTACAGAAAATTATTGTCATCGATCGCAGAGGGGTGAGTTTGCTTCCATGGGATGAGATTTCAGCTCAGCTGGCATCATATTTTTGGTTTGTTTATTAATTAAGAGGGAGAGAGATGCGGAGAGGGAGGCAGAACTGTCGAGGATTAAGCCTTTGTTTTCCCAATGAAAAATGAAAGTTCCTTTGCGTTCAAGGAACAAAGGAGAAGAGCTGGGTTCATTAAAAGCAGTTCATCAAACCTCATTAAGAATTTTATAAATTGGGGTTCAAAAAGAGAGAGATCAGTGACTAATTAGGTGAGATTAACTGTCAAATAATATCTTAATCACTTTCCATTAATTAGACAAATATAGTCGAGTATTGACATCATAGTATGGTAATATTTGGCTTGAAGATCATACCATACTCATAGTCATAACGATAATGGTTAGATATTTGCATATTGAACGTGGCATTCTACTACAGTAGGCTATTATAAATTCAAAATCGGCTCAAAAACCGACCCAGTTGTATCCAATACGAATATGTGACAGTAGATATAGGCCCTATAAAAATGTTTGCCCTCAGTGCGAATTCTCTTGAGTCTATTTGAAGTAGAGTAGGGGGTGGTCCAAAACCCTTGATTCTACTTGAAAATCCTTTTCCTTTTCAATTGAAATAAAATAAAATAAAACAAATTTTTTTGGACAGTCAGAAATATGATAGATAATACACACTCATACACATGTAGTGTTCATTCAATTCACACGCCTAATAGTGTATTGGAACACGTTAAGTTGCATGGGAGGAAACAATCCCTTCACTCATACTCCTCCTTTTCTTTCTTTATTTTAATATAATCCAATTTAATCTAACATAATATTATGATATTTTATTATCATTTTTAAATTAAATTTAACAAAAAATATCATACATTGTGACTTAACTTACACTCTAAATGTCAATTTTGAGCAATTTCCTCAAATTAATACTATCTACTTAAAACAAGTTGTTTATGTAATGAAAAAAAAAAGAATTTCTTATTACCCACAAATTATATGCGTAATCATGTGTCATAATGACATATAATGTTATTATTATTATTATTATTTTTATTACAAAGTTTGAATAATTGTTCTACTTTTTTAACTTTCACTAAGGATTTGATTGCAAGTGTATGAGTATGACATGAACGTAGATGATGACCCTCGGACAAATATCCATCATGGTTGTGTGTGCTTGGTCTAGTCTTACACAAGCTCCAAAGGAAGGTTCAACAACTAACACATTGCAGACGATTTTTCAATCTTTTCTCTGCTTTTAAAAATTGAATTATTTCTTACAGAGCCCCCATATCTTCAGGGATGGGAAAAGGACTTTGAATTGACCTTTTGCTAAATGAGAGGCTCTTGTAGAAAATATTTTCCTCATTTTTTGCCACGTGGAAGTCTTAGTTGAATGCCTGCCTATATTGCCAGCCTTGATTGATCTCACTTTGACAGACTGACCATCTCTGATTGTAGTAATAATAATATATTTATTATTATTCGGATTATATATTTTGGGCAACCCCATGTGGGGGGGAAAATGTCAAAAGAGTTGGTGGAAATAAGAAGAAAAAAAGGCTGGTGATAACCAACACCGGAGATTGAAAGTCAACCACCCACCAGTACTTGCACTTTAGTTTAAACTACATGTACGCCCACCACAGCACACATACATTACCATTACCATTACCATTACCATCACCATCACCATCACCATCTATGTTGTATTGTTAGTCTAAGCAAGCATTTTTGGATTAGAGACTGATAAATTGATTGATTTCTATTGAAGGTGGCTCAATTGGGGTTTGTGAGAGTTTTGAGTTTGAGAAGGCAGCTAGTGAATTGATTTTGTTTGCTAATCATAAGAGATTGAGATTTTGATAGACTGCACATACCCAAAAACTTATTAAATCAAAAGGGAAATTGTTTTTAGGAGCTTTCCCTAGACTTAAACTCACGAGACTTGGAAACAGAAAACCCCTCTGGGTATGACCAACAATAGAAAAAGATCTTTAGGCGTTAATTCCACGGCCGGAAATAGGAACACAATTTAATACAAGATTCATATATGATACCGTTCCTAACAGTAATAGTAATCTAACAGCAGAATGAACAGGTGTGGAAATGCAGTTGTCAGCAACCAATAATTTAAATTGTAAAAGGAAACGGCCCAGAATATAACAAAACTTGCAAAACAGAAACACAATCCACCGGAATCGTATGATTGTGACAGCAGATGTGCCCACAACAAAGACTTTTCTCTATAATACAAACTTATACTCCTTTTTCAATGTTACATATCAAGTAATAATAAAAAGTCAGTAATAAGAAATGAAATTTAAAAATTTATTAAACATCCAAACTTGCCAGCAGGGGGGTTTTATTTTCTTGTTAATTCACTGCAAGTGAAGCACACGCCCTGATATACCAACAACAACTTACCAGATGAGGCAGATGTTCGTGATAATCGCCACAAATAGAGAGAATCACAAGTACTTCACAAAAATCCAATGAAGGACATTCATCCTATTTGTTTCTTTTCCCACGCTTAGAAATTGCAACTAGAACCATGACCGAATGTAAAATTAACATTTCATGAATCAAATTGAGGCTTAACTTCTTCAAATACATGCAACCCCAAGATGGCTAGACACTGCAACTTGGAGGAGACCTGTGCTCAGCCCCCTGCCTTTGATTAACATGTATGTTGTTGATCAAGGGAAATAGACGTTTGTTTTGCAAGAAGTACCCCCCATTGCTCTTCAACCTTCCTCCCAGTCTACATCATCCTCATCCTCTGCTGAAGCTTCGGCTTCAACATTCAAGTCACTGACCTTGAAACTCTCCCTTACGTTATCTGAAGTGGAACAGAGCAATATGGTTGATGATTACCAAACCAGTAGTATCATATAGTAATAATAACCAGCAGAACAAGATCCAGACAAATAGACATACTACACTTATTTGCTCCTGTATGTTATTTGACTAAGTGCCTTGTTTTAAGTAAATACTAAATGAATGGATCTGTTTTTATGTGTTCACATGAATGCAAATGAAATTAAGAACCAATCAAATATATAAAAACTCTGCATTAGTTTCTTGGGAGAAAATAAATATAAATATTCTGCATGCAAATTTCTTGGGTCAAATCACAAATTAACAACTAGGATATCCTCAAGTGTGCAACATGCCATAAATTATCCTCTTAGCAGTCTTTGACAAGTATCTTTGTGACTATCATTTCTTTGACAAGTATCTTTGTGACTATCATTTCAATCGATTAAAACAGATTTCCATAAGGAACTGAACAAGTTATAAGAAGCTGCAAAAATAGAATGATAGAATGGGTTTTTAATTTAACATGCGAAACAAAATGCCCCTGAAGATTCACAAGAAGTCTTTTATTGTAAATATTACAAGCATTGTACTAGTCATTTAGTTAAAATTTGATAGCAAGAACTTGAAAACTAATAAATGAAATAAGCAACCTCTATGCTTGTGGTAATTCTTTGAGATTATATTCAATCTACTTACCTGCAACGGAAGCCTCTTCCCAGTCAACATCATCATCTTCACGTTTAGACTTCATGCCCACTTGACGATTAGAAGATATTCCAGAAAGATCATCAGAGGCAGCTGTGTTTGAAGATTCCCATTGTTTGTTAGCAGCTTCTAGTTCTTGCTGTTTCTTCAGAAGAGCTTCATAATAAGCTTTAGCATACTCATCCTGCAACATGATAAAAAAGCAGCAACTGCATCAAATTCTAAGCAAATAGAAAAGGGCACCGTATGTGACACAGATCAAAACAAGAAATGTAAGAGTTCATCTCATAGCACATGCCTGTAAACTCTTTTTATCATCTTCAACAGCTGACTTCTTGTCATCTGAAAATCCTGCTGCTGCCGAACTTCCATCCATCTTTGACTCCTGCTTGACCTCTCCACGTTGTTCGTTTGTAAGGTTCATTCCATGCTTGATCATCCAAGGTGGTAAAACTTTCAAAGACATGGCAGTTTCCAATTTGACATCAACTTCCTTACCTTCAGCACCAGCAAATGCAACTTCAACCTGCCAAAATCCAGCCATATATTGCGCTCAAACAATCCAATCCAATGTCCAGCATCTCCCATTAAATAGTTGTAACCCAAGAATCTAAGACATTTTGTTCATAGAACATATTACAATAATTGGACATTACATCATTTTTTTTTCTTTTGAAAAAAATAAAAGATCTTAATGAAAACATCAGTGCGAGAACAAACCAACAACCAGCATCCTTTATATCCATCTGGTGAAAAAATATTAAAATCTTAACAGCTTACCTCATAAACCATCACCCATAGTGTATCTAAAACAACTGCTCACTACCACACGATATTTTTTCTCAGATATTGTTTATGACTGGATAACTTAAAGCTTTAAATTATTTGATGAAGCATTCACTCAAAGTACGAGTAACCATACTAGATACGAAACTTAATTGATAAAAGACACTAACACTTGCCTTCATCTATGAACCCAACACAACCTTTCCCAAATGGTTCTGCACGTGGAACAGAAACTAAGTGGAAAATGTGGAGCAACACAGAACAAAAGCCAAATATGAATGTATTAGACAGATCCAATCTAAAAACTTTTAAGCTATCAGGTAGAGGACTCAGACATTATCCAAGTATCAGTGCCATATATCAAACTAACCAATGTAAGATATAATAGCATGCCTGTAGGCTGCAGAGCATACTGCAAAATTTTGGGAATGATGGTTGAAACTCCTTCTCTTTAGTCAGGATATACACTTTTTTTTTTAATCCCAACTTTATTTATGTGGCTTTATTGTCACTGAATTCATCATTATTCCACTAAAAGATTCTAGGCATCTCTTAACTAGTAATCAACCGCATCATATTTTGCATATAGCATTCTGCACATAGATATAATGGCACATAGCAGAAACCATGATCTGAAGCTCGATATTTCTGCCATTGAATAGGGTGATTAAAGTCTGAACAAGGACAAGGAACTAATCAAGAATTTTCTTTATCACACATGCTTAGCACAAAAAACCAAATTACCATCAACATCCACTGTTAGACACACTAATCCTCTCATTCTGTACCTGCCAGCACAAAACAAATGCATCCACAAATAAATATGTGCAGATGTATGAAACAATACATCTGAAATATGTCCAGAATTCGGTACAAATGCACATGCAAATGAACATCCTAAACAACCAATGTTTGATTAGAAGTAGAGACCATCCAAACATTTGTAGCATGTCATGAAATTTATGAAACTAAATTATGATACCCAAGGAAGCCAAACATCAGATATGGTAAAATATGCTTGTTCTAGAACATCCACACCATACACAGAGAGTCAAATACATACATATAGTATAGCACTCAAAACTTCAACCCAGTGGTCCACGCTAAACACAGGAGAAGAAAGCTACCCTTGTGTCTCCAAGAAAAGGCATCGGTGTTCCACCATATCCCTGAGAAGATTTGGAGGGATCATTGGAACTTGAATCTGCATTTGCAGCACGCCCAGCAGCACTTGCCCAAGCTTCCCATGCTTGGAGACTTCCAAATTCAGGAGCAGGTAAATCTTTTACTCTGTTGAGTTGTTCCATCAATGGCTTAAGCTGAACCTGCAGTCAATTCAACAAAGCAAGAAAGAATGAAACACAGAGTATCGAGAGAGTCTATAATAAGCCAGTATTTGCATTAGTAAAAAATTGAAGTTGGCTTAATCGAATGGCTACCCATATTAAAAAAGCTTGAAGCAATTCATTAACATTTCAAATACAGTCTGTATAAGCAGAAACTACAGTAGATACACGATCCAAATATAAACCTATATAACAAAAAATTGGAGTCAAGCTGAAAATGCAGGAAAGGAACATATGTATATGGAAAACACATCTGCTAACAGGGGTGTGGGAATGGGGTCATGACACTCAATACTTGCATGTGCTTGAGTTTAGTAGCAGAACACACACCACTGCCAACCTGGAATTTTCCACTGGTCTTTTTCTCTTTTTGTGCATTAATGAAGCAAGGATGTGAACCAAGAAGCAGAAACATGAGCAAGAATAAGCATGCCAGAGCAAATCAAGAATCAATGTCATAATTAAACTTCCTTCTTCATCTCTTCAGTATTCTCCTATACAAAACTCAGGACCTGGAACCTTTTCCACACTGTCCTGTGTCAACTTACAAGCAACTGAAGGACAAGAACTCAAAAACTTCCTGTCAAAGTTGCCAAACTATGACCTAGATCTAGTCATTTTAACTTGGCCTTCAATCGTCTATCACACATCATCTCAGCCCAAGTGAAATAGGCCCAAAAACACAACCACAGGTAATTAATCAAAAAACATAGAGATATTCTCTACAAACTTATTAGAGTTTTACCCACATTTCAAACCCATGATATAATGTATACAATACACAATTGTGTTTTCATAAGAAACAATAACAAAAAAAATACTCAAAAATTATAAAAATTTAACTATTTAGTAAAAAATAATAATAACTTCTGTACCACAATAAATTTAGAGGACATGTCCAAGACCCAAGAAAGGTAGCAACACATTAAACAAATAAAGTTGGTAATAAAACCAAACCTCCATTTTTTGAAGCTTGTCTTTTAGTTTTGCACGAAGCCACTTCCTTGCATTGTCAACTCCTTCTCCCGCTTCATGAGCTGCAAACTTGTCACTCTCTGCCACAAGTTCTCCATTGCAATTTTCACAGTGAAAATATTCATCTTCAAAAGATATCAATCTCAACGCATCCAATGCATTGTATCTGGATTATGCCATAAAAAAATCCTTCAGTTTTTGGGAATATATAATTCATGCACAAGTTAAAACATGCTAAGTAGCTTCAAAAATATAATAAAAAACAAGAATAACAAGGACCTCCTCCCACAATTAGGGCATATGTACTCCTGTACAGTGTTTTTGCTTTCTGGTTCATCCTTTGGTTTCTTCTTCATGCGATGTATTCTGTACCTAACAACATCATAGATCTGCAAAATATCTTAGGTCTTTTAACTGACTCAAAATCCAGAGCTTGATCAATATATGATAAATAAAATGCACCAATAAAGACTGAACAGGGAATATATTTTCTCTGTCTAAACAAACTATAAACATCCATTTATCAAGTTTCATTATAAAAAGAAGAGTAACCAGCGCATAATCTAAACAACAATAAGAGTGAGTGTGTGGCTTAATCTTTTCCTCTCCCTCTTTTCCAAACCCTTGACCATCAGTTGTTGCAGCAACAGCGGCACTATATATCTTCACACCCTTAACTGTCTGTAACAAAATCAAATATCAAGATAAGCATGAAAGCAAATACACATCTCACATAATCAGGGAACTTGCTGATAAATATAAAGCTAACGCTTTAAAGCACAATACTCCACAAGTTGATTGGATGCCAGAAATCTGGAATTTTGTAACCGCCCATATACATGAAGAACATAAGCAAATGAACAGGCAATAAGAAGAACAGAAACACTTGTGTAGAGTATTCCAAGATGTTCATGATTGGCTCATCTAAATGCTTGCTTGAGCTAGGCAAATGTTACATGAAACAAACTCAGGCATAATACTAAACTCATAACTTTTACAAGTCAAACAAGAGCATTTTGTTACTTGAATCAGTTAGACACGGAGACTCAAACTAGATACATGCATGTGCAAAAGAAGAAACAATTTCAGTTCCTCATCCAAATTAAAAGATGAGGATAACAGTGGACACAAATGCAAGCCTCTAATAAGTAGGGCTGTAAAATGATCCAAGAAAATTTCAACCTGTGATCAACTCATCAGAATGCTCCCTCATACATTAAATGAGCCAAACTTGGACATGATAATTATCATGTATTTCTTACAAGCTCAAACATGATATTTATAGCTTGCATTGCTTAAAATCACATACACAGACAAGCAAAAAGGTCTAAACAATATTTCCTAAGGCTTCGAAGCTTTACTTTTCTTTTCCTTTTTTCTTTTTTGGAGAAGCAAATAATTCATTATTTCACGTTTTGAAATCAAGTAAAAAATAGATGATTATACTAGGTTTATTGATTGTTGCTTTTTGGAAAATTTTGACTTAAGGATCACAGATGCATAATGGCACAAATCCCCTAAAATGAAAAGAGTTAAAATTAAAGAAGGATATAGCATTAAAAGATCCAATTAGCGCAATAAATTTTGCTTTCGCCTGAAAGCAAGCCTTCTTTTTTGTCGTTGTCTTTTTCTTCTTCTTCTTTGTTTAGGCTCTTGTAAAAGAATTATTTGTTAGTGTATATCCACAAGACTTCTGTACTTTATTGCTATAAAAAGCAAATAGGAGGTCTTTCTGACATTTAGTATAATATATTCATAAGGCTTTCACTAACGTTTAGAAACATAAAAGACAAACGAAGAAGACTCATCTTAGAAAGAGAATCAAGAAAGGAAAGAAAAAGAATATGTCTATAAATCATCAACAGTTGGATGGCTTCTAGGTCCATGCTTTTGTAAGCCTCAGATTTGCAATAATACTTTTATGGACTTTTAGATGAACTTTTTTTCACATAAATAATTATAGAAACCAGGACAAGCAGTACAAACAATAACAGAGATAACAGATAATAACAATATGCGAATGCAAATGTCTGCCCTAAAAATCAAATGAGATAATGTGTGCCAATATAACAAATTAGTTGTAAGTAACAAGAACCTCAATAAACTGACCTCTTTCCTATGATCCCCAGTGACAAGTTTTTCTGCTTCAAAAAATCATAAAGTCCGACGAAGTTGCTTTGAGTGCAGTTTCAAATCCTTTGCCAAATCTTCTTCTCTAACCCATTATCGCCTAAAAGAAAACAAAATATAAACAAATAATAGATAGAGTAAAGGCCTAACCCAATAGTAAATATTACCTTAAAACACAGTGGAAGCAATCACTTTATAGTTCTTAAGTCAAATATTCAGCAAGACGTAATTATATAATTGACCAACCAAGATACTAAATTTCAACATAAAACCACCTGTTAAAAGTCAAATATATTTGTGTACCCAACTATCACAAGCACTTCACTCTTACAAAATAACTTAGACTTGATTGTTTGACGGTATGGTGCACAGCAACAAATCCCAATAGTTGAAAGTCTAAAAAGCATATGTGCACAATGCTACAAATGATTAAAAATCTTACTGCCAATAACAAGAATACCCTGAAATTCCCCATTGTGCCACAACCACTAAATTAAAAACATGGCAATTGTCATGGATACATTAATTGAGAAAACTTCCAGCATTCAGAAGGTTGGCACTATATTAAAATTCTCACAACCCAATACAAAATTGCAGTAGATATTCCAAGAAAAAATGTTCTTTTATCAGTTAGTCTCAGTCATACCCAACATTTGAGGAAAGTTTGAACAACTAAGAGTGCACACAGAATCAGTCATAACATAGCGTGGACAGTACGGAGGATGCAAACTAGATATAATCACATGTCCGTTGATAGGCAACCATCTAGATGATCAAAAACCATAAAATAGCATGAGAAATGATCATAAATTAGAATTATGCATCAAAAACCCCCTGGGGGTAAGAGGGATGATCCAAAAGGCAAACCCTTTGACTCTATCTTAATCTTATTTAATGGAGAACAAAGTGTTAGGACCAAGCAGAGAGAGTATTTGATCTAGCTGATCAAGACTGCAATCTTTAACATTCATATCCATTTTACTATAAAAGTGTTGTTAATCTATTAATGAGCAGTGATTTTTTTTGCAAACCAATTCTGTTAAGCAAGAATTAAAGTAGCTATCCAATGACTATCAATGTATTCACCCATGCAAAGGTTCCATTGGGGTACATGCCCGATGGTGTTTCAGTCTATCAGCATTGTTATTCAAAATATCAGTTGAATTCAAGAGCATTACAGCATTTCAATACTATATTCAGATAAGGGGCCTTATTGATATGTGAATATCCATAAGCCAGTTCTTGATCCTAAGGAACTACTATGGAAGCAAAATTCAGGTGATGCCACAAAAATCAAAACTATCCAAGCTAACAAGTTAAAATCTCAACAAATGTAGTTAAAAGCTACAGATGATCTCACAACTCTGAAAGCCATTACATATGCATATTTTTGTAGAAAATATTAGGTGTCACTTAACCTTCATAGTCTTCCCCCAGAAGACCAATGCACCTTAAGACATTTTTGTTATTAAATGTCAATACAATGTGCAAGCTCCAAGGCCATTCTAATGCTATATGATTTACAAGGACTATAATTATCACAACACTAGAAGAAAAAAATCTTAAGGATACAATTAAAAAAGTTGGATGCATGAGAAAATTTCCCACTGGTATTGCTTGTGACTCATCCACATGAATGCAGCATCATCCAGAACCATGAGAGGTATATCAGATTTTGCCTCTGAAGGGAGCTTCTATTAACCAGAAGTCACTTCACTCAAGCAGCCATTAGTGACGTAGTATCCCCAAAAAAGGTATGAAAAACACGAGTGTTATGACATAAGTCGTTCCTCAGACCAGCAAACTTACCAACGCTACTTCTAGTTTAAAAATAGCAGTGCTAATGCTTAGGACTCAGGCAAGATAATATTAGTGGCATCTATATTGTTGCATATCAATTAGCTAATGAGCAATTGAAACAGCAGTTCTTTCATATATTATATCCACTAAATTTCTGTAGCCATTCACTTTCTGCATACCCAGCTGCTCAATAAAAGTAACACAACTGATTTTTTTTGCCAGTGGAAAGGTGAATCTTGTCCTTCTATTTCCTCTTCTCATTAAGCATGTACAGAGTTAGCAAGCCAACTCTCAAAATAAATATTTTGAAAGGAAACGTAGTAGTAATCATTTCAGCCTCATACCACTATAAATCATGTCAAACCACCAGTTGCTATGTATTTTAAGCTCCATGCCCTACGTTTCATCATTTTGCATCTCAAACTGCTCACAAACAAGTAAAAATTATTTCACATCATTCCTTTAAACCTTTGCCAGTTCAAGCAACACAGAACACACACCCTGCAGTTGGTCATACGTGGTATCATTCAATTAAAAACGTATCAACCAAAATCATCCAATTCCTGATAATATAATACAACATAGACCCATACAAATTATCACGGTCTCTTCATTCTCTCATAGTAATGGTCAAAGAATATCAAACACACTACATTCTACTTAATAGTGCTCTATTTTCAGTTCCTTCTTCCAAACTTGCCAAATCAGACAACACTTCTATCCACCTCTTCTTCCATAATTTCCAATACCAAGTTTTCAGCTTCCAGAAACCAAAAAAAGATTAGGTAATTAGAAAACTAAATATAACTCCTATTGTACCTAGTGAGCGCATCAAGCACCACAACGGCAATCCCTCTGTTATCACTCATCCCCGTTTTAGGTTGATTATCTCCTTTAGTCGTGATGTCATCACAAAACGCCCTCGCCTTAAGCTTCACCAATCTGTTTCGAGTACTAAAAAGTTTACCGATTAAATGGTTCGACGCTGATTTTGTCGAGTCAATCTTCAGAAAAGTTCGGATTATTGAAGGGTTGTTAGTGAAATTTTAGTTTCAAACTTTCTATCAGTCATTTCCAGAAGTCGTTTCGGGAGAGACCCAACCTACTAGTTTTTTTGATTCAGACATAGGCCTATTTTACGAAGAGACTTTTCAGGAATCCAACTTGTAAAGCATGTTTCATTTGGGTACTCCGAGTTTCTATTTCCAAAAAAAATAAAAGGTATAATAATAATAATAATAATAAAGATATTAATTTTTCATATTATTATTATTATATTTTATTTTAAAAATGATAATTATTAAAACTTATAGTAATCAATTTAAAGTTTGAATAAGATTGAGTGTCAACAAAAATTAAAAGAATAAAAATAGTGTTGTGGTAAAATCTCATACAATTAATAAATTAAAAACACAATAAATTTTTAAATAAGAGAGGCGTAAATAAAAAGTATATAATTAATAACTAATTTAATTATATATATTTTTAAAAATAGTTCATTAACTAATTTTAACTATAATACAAAGAAAAATTAATTTAAATAAAATTTATATGAAAGGAAAAAAATTAATTTTAAATAAAAATAATAAATAAAATTTTAAAATGTGAATTCTAAAATAAGCCAATTGTTATAATCAAATGCATCCCTCCACTTGTCTTGCATGGTCTGCATTATTTTATTATATATGTAATTGGTTTAAAAAAAAATATTTATATGATAAAATTATTATTATTTTTATTTTATTTGTCAAAATAGAAAAAGTTACCACAAACCATTAGATCATTTTCTTACACCTATTAATTTCTAAGGTAAATTTTATCACTAATTTGTTGCAAAACCCCATAAAGTCATACATTTAAAATGAAACAATAATGGTTAAAATGGTCAGTTAATTATTTTTTTTTTTTAACCAGGAACTCTCTATTCTGTCGTTAATGGGAATATATAAATTCTGAATTTGTATAATTACCAGCTGAATGCATACTTCAACAATTTACCTCACATTGACAACAACTTGAATTATGTTAAAATATTGGGACTATATTGCAAAAAAAGAAAAATATATTATCAGAAAACTGATTTTTGAAAGATAAAACCCCAACGAATCCAATTTCTACATCCTCCCCAAAAATTGCAACGTCCATTGCCTCTGCTATCGATCAAACGGATTTAGTCCGTCGGATCACACAACCACCACGCGTACGGCCATGATCGAAACAACAAAGGTAAAGTACAGCGTCATCAGGAGTGACGAAAGTACCGGAGGGGAGCGCTCGAAAAGACCTGAATTTCGTCTATAAATAAAAGCCCTGGAGTCTCGAGCGAGCTGATTATTGTTAATTCATCGAACATAGAGACAGCAAGCGAACTAGCCATGGCGAAGCCTCGTAAGCCGAAGAACGAAGACGGGAAGGCTGAGAATTCGGGCGCTGTCGTGCGTCATCAGAAGCTCTGCCTTTCAATCGACATGGACAAGCACCAAATCTACGGGTGAGAAAGATTAACATTCTTTGTACACATGTACTTGACATGCGCGCATGATTCGGTTTTGTACTGAACTGATTGCGTGTTTATTTTTCCTTTTCGGAAAAAAAAATTGTTTAGCTACACGGAGCTGGAAATTGCTGTACCGGATATAGGAATTGTAGGGTTACACGCGGAGAATTTGGGAATCGAGAGTGTGTTAGTTGATGGAGAGCCTACGGAGTTTGAATATTATCCGCATAATCATCAAAATTTGGAAAATGAAGAGAGATGGAGATCTGTATCGTCGCCTAGTTCTGCAGCCGATGCTGCAGCTGCCGCATACATATCGGCTTTGGATAGAGAATTGGTCCCCAATTTGCTAATTAATTGCTGCAAGCCGTTCAAGGGTTTAACTGAACCGATAGACCAACTGAATTTGGAGAATAAATTGGATTCCGCTGATGAACCCAAGCAGGTTACTGTTGCTATCTACAGTTTTACTGTTTGTAAATTATTTATTTTGTTAGCTTTTTGATCAAAGATGCTGTTTTTTTTTTTGGGTGATTGTATAAATGAGGCTTGATGTGAATTTTACTAAGCTTAGTTGTCTATATGTATATTTTGAGTGAGTTTGTTACTGTTCTTAGCTGATTTACTTCCAACTTCTATCTCAAATTACTGCACGATGTCTTTCTGATACTCGGAAATCCCCTCAACTCCCTTTCTGCACTAGGTTTCAAGTGGGGACTGTTGTCTCTACAGTCTTTAGTAGTCAGGATACAGATGTCACAGGTACGTAGCCCTGATGGGATCTGATCCTGGGACCAATTGGTTGGACATTTGACCTAGGATTTTATGAGGTTCACATTCATAAAAGCAATTTCATAAGTGCTTGCTGTAAGTACTTGGTAGCTTCACCACACTAGCAATAATGGGTTAAGTTGAGTTATTTGTTTTTGCTTTCCTGGTTTGCACTCTAGTGATATTGTGACGAGGTTTACACTACCGTGGCATCTCATGTAGGTTGATGTTGGGTGCAGAATGTGAAATTGATTCGTATTGACTATTGGGTAGAGAAAGCAGAGACTGGAATTCATTTTGATGGTAATGTATTACATACCGATAACCAAATAAGGCGAGCAAGGTGCTGGTTCCCCTGTATGGATGACAGCTCCCAACGATGCTGGTATGAGCTGTTTGATAGTGCTGATGTTTGGTGATTATGATCATTTGAGTCTCTACTATAAATTCATTGATAGTGTAACATTATTTGTTCAGTTATGATTTGGAGTTTACGGTCTCCCACAATCTTATTGCTGTCAGCACTGGAAGCTTATTATACCAGGTCAGAGAAACAGATGAGTATTTTCTTACTGCATGGACACTGAATATTAGTGATTTCTCAAACAATAACTTGTTGGCTATGTTAGAAAATTGATGTTTTTGATTCATTAAATCTTTGTTTTATTTTAACTCTAGATGGATATTTATTTATTTTTATTGTAGACCTGTAATTTGTGCCTCAAGTTTGAGTATTCAAATTATCACTCTGGGTTGTTTCTTTCACTGGAATGCATTGTTTTGGCTCTCGAACATGGAAAAACTTGTTCCAGTCTCTTTCTTTATTTCTAGCACTTGTCCTAGATTAAGGAGAGTAGTTTTCTTTGTCATGGAGAATGATATTTAAGTTTCCTAAGTTAAGGGTAAAAGAATTACTGGATGTAGACCACGGTTTGATTCTTGGCTGATGCGTAATTTGCTGGGATAGCTCAGTAGGGAGAGTGTTGAACTGAAGATCTGAAGGTTGGATGTTCAATCCATGCTCACCACACTGCATTCATCTTTCGGGGTTGAGGCTTGTCTAGTCAAAATTCATACTTGGGAGATAGTTTAAAATCCTTTTCCATGGAAAGTCTTCTCTCTTCCTAGATAGCAATGGTTAACATTGATATGAGACAGACTTACTATGTTATTTCTTAAGAAATTATGAGCATTATAGGCTTAAGTTTTTCTATAATTTAGAGGACATGCTTAATAACCTGTGAACCATAGATTATTAGCAAAGAGTGGGTGGGTTTGGAACTAAACTTTTGAGGGTTATCAAAATTATGGTTACACTTTCAAAGATGAGGTGGTTTCTTGGCATGCAAGTAACATGTTATATTATAAAATGGTTTGCTTAATCTATCCAACATAAAGTAGGTAAGCTGACAACTCAATGAAGGCAACTTTTGTAAACTTGTAACTCCCGATAAACTTGATGCTCATGGTAAAAAAATATCTTGCAAAATGACAGCTTATTTTATGGTCCTTTGAGTTTGACTTTTGGGCCAATAACTTCTTGCTAACCTAGCTCCAAACCTGGAAGGGTTAAATTTTAATTTGTTTATTTTGATTGAATTTTTTCATCTTCTTTAGTGTTTTGGCAATGTCTTGATGAGAAAAATCTGTTGCATGTTGTGAAATTTAAGAGGAAAACCAAGTTGATTGTGTGAATAACTCTGAGCATATACATGGGTATATATAGATAGTTTACAGGGAGAAAAATAGCAAATAACTAATTCCTAAATTAATAGGAAATTCCTATAAGAAGTTTCCTATATTATAAGGGTTTTCCTAAAATAAAAGTTTCTTAAGTTATAAGGATTTTCTAATGCTCCCCCTCAAACTGGTGAATATACATATTTCATTCCCAGCTTGTTGATAAGTCCTTGGAACATCGCACTAGTGAGTCTTTTTGTGAGCATATCTTCAAGTTGGCCATTAGTTGAGACGTATTGGTGTACAAATTAATCCACTACTCAACTTCTCCTTTATGAAGTGTCTATCTACCTCAATGTGCTTTGTTTTGTCATGTTGAATAAGATTGTTGGGCAATGTTAATGGCAGAATTGTTATTGCAAAATAATCTTATTGTTCCTTCCCATTTGATCCTTAAATCTTCCAAAATTATCTTGAGCCATAATAATTCACACAGTCCTTGTGCCATTGCCTTGAACTCTGCCTTCTCACTTGATCTAGCTACCATATTCTGCTTCTTACTCTTCCAAGTCACCAGATTGCCTCCAAGGAAAGTACAATAACCCATAGTAGATCACCTATCAATTGGTGATCTTGCATATCTTCTTTGGTGTATGCCTCAAGGACTAATCCAGTATTTCTTCTGAATAGAATCCCCTTACCAAGATTAGCCTTTAGGTGATGTAGTATCCTATAGACTACCTGAGCCCTCTCTCGGGCTATGCATAAATTGGCTAACCACGCTCATATATTCAATGTTTGGCCTAGTATGAGCAAGATATCCAAGCGTTTTTACTAGTCTCTGGAACATTTCCCTATCTGCAGCTGAATCTTCACTTGCCTCTCCTAGTTTGTGATTTTCCTCAATTTGTACGAAGATTGGTCTATGTGCTAACTTTTGTGTCTCTTTTAGAAGATCGATCATGTGTTTCTGTTGTGAACTAAAGATACCTTCTCTGGATAGTACTTAAGCCTTGCAAGTTTTCTATCTTGAATTCTTAAACTAGGCATCCTCTCAAGACTTCCTTTTCTTTCTCATTGTTTCCTGTCACAATTGTGTTATCGACATATACTAAAAGAGCCTTGACTCCTCTGGAGTCCGAGTGCTTTGTAAAGAGTGTATGATCTGCCTGACTTTGTCTTGTATCCAGTGGCAAGCATCACTTTGGCAAATCTTCCAAACTAAGCTCTTGGTGATTGCTTTAGACCATACAATGCTTTCTTCATCTACAAAATTTATTGTCCCTCAATTTTTTCCTGAAGCCAGGGGAAATATCCGTGGATATCTCCACCTCCAAAATGCTGTGAAGGAAAGCATCTTTTACATCCAACTGCTTCAAATACTAGTCAAAGTTAGCTTCTAATGTTGGTAAAACACTTACTGTATTCATCTTCGCCTCTGGAGTAAATGTCTCATAATCCACACCATGGGTTTCAGGATTTGTTGAGTTCCATAACCATGACATAAGTATGGAATTTGCTTCATCCCACGCATCAAATCTTGGATCTCCTTCCTTAGGTCCCATCTGTAGGAGATGCCTGAGCTTCTCTTTTCCTTTCAAATAGGCTCAAATAAATTGAGATCACTTTGAATAATTTTTCCCATTTAGCTTATGCACTGCCTGTATATTCTGCAGCTCTTCTGTGTGTTGATTGATGGGAACTTCCTCAATCTGGCCGTTGGTGTTGGGGGATGTCATCTTTGTTGTTTCTGACATTTTTTTTAATCAATATTCTATTATGACAGCAATTAGATAAACCAAAGATATAAAACACAAGCTTTATATAAACAGAGAATTGGAGGAGAGTTACCAGTAGCAATGAAGGGATGCCAAAAAAAAAAAGTGAATGACAAGGATGCAGTTGTCAGTGGCAATGAAGGCATGCTAGAAAGGATGGCAATGAATTTTTTTTCAATTCCTAGAAAAGAGCCTAAAGCTCTTATGCCAAATGAAATTTTAGAGGAAAACCAAGTTGATTGCATGATTAACTCAGAGGACATGGGTATATATGGATAGTTTACAAGGAGAAAAATAGGAAGTAACTAATTCCTAAATCAATAGGATTTCCCCACAAGAAGTTCCTATTTAAGAAGTTTCCTAAATTATAAGGCGTTTCTTAAAATAAAAGTTTCCTAAATTATAAGGATTTTCCAACACATTTATCCAATTTAGCCTTTGACAACTTTGCATCTAGCTGATTTCAAAACCAATCTTGCGTAAAATATGTGGCCCAAAATATGAAATTCACACAATCATAAATGAGGGATCCCATACCCACATGTCAGGTTGCTTAATCATTTAACTTAATGTTTGTTGGGGTGAGTATTTTGAAGGACAAATAATTTTCAAGGAAGTATAGTTAGATCTTCAATGAGAATGCCACTTATAATGGACTTTAGACATTGTTTTGTCTCATGAACAAGTGAAATTATGTGAAGCATTTTTTAAAATCGCACTTCTTCTAGTATGTGCATCAATTTTTTTATTGTTGTGCGATAAACATACATAAGAAATGCAGCGATGGTGTTTTACTGATTGTGTTTTGTTAATGGTGTTGATTGGGAGTGATTTAATTATTTGAAATATAATAACATGCTCGGTGGAAGGAATGGAAATGATGGCAGAGAAATTGCATAATGAGACGCCAATCCTTATTTTTTCCCATCTATTAACATTTGAAACAATAGTGTTACATTGCAAATGTATAATGAGGTAGGATTTGTGTATGGATACATGAGTAAGTTTTAAAGAAAGAGTATGATTCTCTTTATTTGTCAACAATACGATCCAATACTCAAATAAAAATAGACAAACTTATAATGGTTCTAAAGTTTATTAATTATTACGAGGAATTTATACCACTCCAGTAATTTCTACAAAGTTGTAGGTCTTTTCAAGTTCCATTAGTGCCCAATAAGGGAATTAATGAAAAGAAAATAGATATGTCCAATTCCAGTCTATTATTCATGTACCATATGTTAAAAAGAAATTAAAATAATGATAAAAAATCATTTATGTTGTTCCAAGAATAATATACATGGAACTATTCATATATGTTCCAATAATAATAGCTGTTAGACTCATATTGTTCCAAGAATAATATACATGGAACTATTCATATACATTCCAAAAATAATAGCTGTTAGGTTTTAACTCTCCACAGATTGCCTAAGGAGCTGAATGTGCTGCTTCGTTTTTATACGTTTTTATCAGTTAACGTATTGCTGAAATTTAAAGAATATAGCTTTGTAGTATATTGAGTTGGGGTGGGGGAGGGGGTGAAACAGGGGTTTTACTTCTTTTACCATTGTAAGCTTTCTGAGATTCTGGATGTTGCTTAAACAGTTGGCATATGTCATATTAACACATTGCTTGTCCTTATGCCCAGACATTAAAAAAACTTTTACCCATTTTGACTTTTTTCTTAAATGGTTGAAGGTGTTGTCCTTGATTCTTGTAGTGTAAATGGTGTTCTTTCCCAGGCATATAATGTTCATATTGTTGTATGTTTACATCAATGAGGCTTTTTATGTTTATTGATGCTTTAGATTTTCAAGTGTCATTCCATCTACTTAACAGGTTTTGAGCAAGGATGATCCTCCTCGGAAAACATATGTCTATAGATTAGATGTTCCAGTTAGTGCTCAGTGGATAACTCTGGCAGTTGCACCATTTGAAATCCTTCCCGACCCCCATCATAGTCTTATATCACACATGTGTTTGCCGGCTAATTTGACAAAGCTTTGTAATACTGTGGAATTTTCCCACAATGCATTCAGGTTTGTCATGCTAAACTTAGGATTGTTGTAATTTAGATATTTCCCACAGCTGGGATTCAACTTCTAAGCTCATTATATTTGAAATGTTGCTTAACTGGACATTTTATTTTTGACAGCCATTATGAGACATACCTTGATGCAATATTTCCATTTGGGTCATACAAGCAAATTTTCTTAGCTCCTGAAATGGCAGTATCATCATCCACTCTTGGAGCTTCAATGGGAATCTTTAGCTCCCAGGTTCTATATGATGAGAAGGTTATTGACCAGGTTAGTTTATCCATTTAACTTGGAAGTTTAATTAAGTTCTGCACTCTTGGGTGCAAAATTTTTCAAGTTTCTCCACCAATGATTTACATGATCCTTATCATGCAACATATTTATAGTATAGTTTCTTTAAGGGCCAATGGTTGCTTTGCATTCAAATTATATAATGTGCCATAATTGACATGCTTCCCTTCCTCTTCCTTCATTCTGCTGAGAATATTTTTGTTAACAGGCCATAGACACAAGCATTAAACTTGCATTTGCCCTTGCAAGACAGTGGTTTGGTGTATATATCACTTCCGAGTCTCCAAATGATGGTGGGTTTGTACTATATGATTGTCTGTACTGCTTAATTGGATATAGCTTGTTGCCTGCAATTTACTCAATATAGTTCAAAGATTACACTTCCACTTTTGTTAATGTCAGAGTGGCTGCTGGATGGTCTTGCTGGTTTTTTGACGGATTCATTCATTAAGAAATTTTTGGGAAATAATGAAGCTCGTTATCGGAGATACAAGGTTTGCATACTTGCATGAGTACACCTCATACCTGATATCTGTTTTTATGAAAGTTTGCTTGTATTTTGGTAATGTAAAGTGGTTTTAAAGGCATATTTAGTCATTGCATCAATGAATCCGGAGAAGCTAATCATTTATTCAATAGTAATGTTGACTTATTATCTACAGTTTTGCATGCCTGTAGCACAAGTTGGTATTTTAGAGTCAATGGAAATCTCTATAATTTATCAGATAAAGTCACCCATCAATTATTAATAAGTTTGGACTTGTCCAACTATTACCAAAGCAGCAGCAATGCTTTTTAGCTGTCAAGATGGTATTATTGGGGTGTTAGTCAGCTATTTACCTGTCAGCATACAGTAGAGCATTGTTACACTGATAAGTTGATATTATTTGTCAATGCCAATGAGAACTGGTTCTAGTACTAGTGCTAGCAGGTATGTTGGTGATGAGGAAAGTGTTTTAGTGGAGCCTTTGGAAAACTGTTATGGAGTTAAAAGTATAATTGTAATGGTTGTGCTAATCACCAACATAACCATGGAAGAACATGGGGCCATGCATTGCAGCATAGCTTTCTTATTACAAATCTAAGCTACTGGACAATGAAGGAAGAGGTCATAACTATCCTGTACATATTTCTAACACCTGATACACAATTGCCTCAAGCTTATTTTCTTGAGTAAGGTGTCAGAAGTGTTAAATTTACCAAGTGCAATCATCACGGAGAAGACATTAGTTTTTTCGGGAACTTTCGCTTCCTATACAAACGTGGTTGAAGTGAACCTAGAGATTGATGATCCATCAACCAGCCAATTATAAATGTTATAATTTGAAGGCTTTAAAAATCATCTAGTATTTTCTAATAATACAATAGAAGATTTACATGCAATTGCACGAATCTATGTTGGAGAATCTATTGTCTTGGCTTCCAAGGTTCTAGCTTTGGTTAAGGTAGAGAGTTGGAGAGATCAATGCAATTCTTTGCCTTATACCTTAAAGATAATAATACAAATATCAATTCTTTATGGTTTTCTCCCTTCATTTTTCTATTTGCAAATTGACAATTTGATTGTGCATAATTGTAGGCTAATTGTGCTGTTTGCAAAGTGGATGACAGTGGGGCAACAGCTTTGAGTTCCACTACTTCTTGTAAGGATTTGTATGGAACCCAATGCATTGGTATATATGGAAAAATTCGGTCATGCAAGTCTGTAAGTTTACTTTGAATATCCCATATATTTTTCACTGATTTAATATCGCATGCACACGTTAGTTTTTAATGTTCTCTCACTAATTGATTGGTTTTCTTATAGGTGGCAATCCTTCAAATGTTGGAAAAGCAAATGGGATCCAATTTCTTCCGAAAAGTATGGGTCTTAGCAGCCTATGATGAAAAACAAAAAGGGCATCAAACAACAGGAGGAGGATTCTTAGTTTTTGGCTCATCAAGAAAATCATGATTATAGGCTGCTATAATCATGATTTTCTTGATGAGCCAAAAACTAAGAATCCTCCTTCCGATGTTTGATGCCCTTTTTGTTTTTCATCATGTCATTTGTGAATTCTTTTATTAGCCAAGGGGGAACGAAAATTATCGTTTTGCATTTGCAGCTTTACTTGATCATGCTGAATCTTTTCTGTTGCCTTTGCTAGCTTGCATCTCTTGATCTAAACTTTTAACTATTTATCATCTTTTTATTCCCTTGTCTGGCATATGCTATGCTATAAATACCTATAGTGGTTCCAATACATCATGCTTTCTTTGATGATATATTGTGTTGGTAGAAGCTAACATGTGACAGAATTATAAACTTCTGTTGTAAATATTGTGTTTTCTCCTCTATGTGAATTGTTTGCTTATATTTTAAGTGATGGGATTAGATGATATTGTTGAAATGCTTAGCAAGTGGTTGGTTAGATGATATTCTTGAAATGCTTAGCTCTGAAGTACATGATCCTTTATTTGGATAATGATGTGCATCGTAGATAGTCACCCTTTTTGTGGTCATGCAATCATGAGAAACTTGTGGGAATGGAAGGTGAACATGAATGAATATTGAAACCTAAGAAGATTTCTGTAATTATGCTTGTATTATTTTAACTGTTAGCAGGATAGTCCTTTTCTTTTTCCTGCTTTCATTAATGTATGTGCACTGGATTTATAACATTAATGACTTGTATAGTCTGTAAAATTGAAATCAAATTCTCATCCACTAACAGCCTTTGATTCTTGCTCTTGTTTTTCTGTTATACGTAGATTTTGCAGAATATTGTTTCTCGGGCTCAAGGTGCATCTCCTGTGAGAACTCTCAGTACAAAGGAGGTAATTATGTTCTACTGCAGCATAATATACAGTTCATTTGCTGCAGCTTGTTTTACCTATGATTTTTTTTAAAAAAATTTTAGGATTTTTTTTCTAGCAGTTGCTACTAATACAATTATCGGTATTGGTATTTACCATGCAGAATTTAGTTATAAATAACATGAGTGTTACAATGGTCAACATTTAAGCTGCTGTTATTTTCATGGGCAAATCTTGAATGAATTTCCTTTATTCGTTGTGCTCATACTATATAAAGAGTTTTTACATACACTCACAATTTCCATGATAATCTAGAAAGTGCTTTAAGGAATGAATATAACTAGGTAACAAACATGGATTATTAATTGTTCTGTGAGGTTAAGGTATATTAGAGTTTAGTTAAAATGTTAAAAATATATGGTTTTAGAAGCATTGTAGATGCTCGTTCAATAATTTTTCAGTGAAATTTTACCTGCCTAAATGGAGGCTGCTCATGTTATTGTTCCTCCTTGGCTCTTTTCTTACAGATTTGTTTAAATCTGAATTTCTAGGGGCTAAGTTGTTCTAGTAGAGTTTTCTTAGACTGTATGGCTGCAGTTGCTCTCTTCATTTCTTGGGCGAAAGGGGGTAGTGACAGAGAGAACAAATCAATGAGGTGATGGTGGTGGTAATTGGACAACTATTTGTTCTGCGGGTTCTCCAATATTATATTGTTTGTCTCAAGTGATTTATGTAGTTATATTATTGACCACCAATGTAACTTTGTAGTTTTGAAATCTTTTCTATTAAGGAGGTTGAAGGAATATATTTAGTGCTATGTAAAAGAAATATGCATTTTTTTCCTTAAAAAAATGAGAACAATGTAGTTTGGTTCTAAGCACGCTTTTCGATAAGGTAATTGTCAAAACAACACTGTTTTTTACTTTGTTTTTTGAGTTTTATATACATTAATTTTATAAACTTGTGAATACTTGATTGCTTATGGATATAATAATCTATTGTGTATATTGTGAGCAAGTTTGCTTCCTTGTATTCTTTGTGATGGTGCTGGATTTCTTGATTTTGCCAATTGCTAGATTGTAGATATGTGCAGGTTTTAATTTGGCACTCTTTAGGTAACTGGTTGTTTGTTATTTACCTAAGTATATTATAAATTTGAGAGATGCAGTTTCGGCATTTTGCAAATAAGGTTGGAAATCTTGAGCGTCCATTTTTGAAGGAGTTTTTTCCTCGGTGGGTAGGATCATGTGGCTGCCCAGTGCTCAGGTATGATTTATGTGAGCTATTTTTTGTATGTCTGGATTCTTTCATTGCTTAGGTTTGTTTGGACGCCATATAATCTTTTTTTCCTGGTGCCTTGCTCATAAGGATGGGGTTCTCATATAACAAACGGAAAAATATCGTTGAACTGGCGGTGTTGCGTGAATGCACTGCTACACCTGATTCAACCGCTCCTGTTCTTAATTCTAACCCTGAATCTGAAAACCGAGATGGTGATGCTGGATGGCCTGGGATGATGAGTATTAGAGTTCACGAGCATGATGGTATGTATGACCATCCAATTCTTCCAATGGCTGGAGATGCCTGGCAGCTATTGGAAATACAATGCCATTCAAAGCTTGCTGCTAGACGCTCCTTGAAGCCTAAAAAGGGATCAAAACCTGATGGCTCTGATGATAATGGTGATGCTGTAGCTGTTTTAGATATGCGCTCCAGGTATGCTGTTGTCTCACTTGTTTGTGTAGAACTTGTTGATAGATGATAAAGTTTGATGTTGTTCATTTTACAGCATGGAGTCTCCACTGTCATGGATTAGGGCAGACCCAGAAATGGAATATCTGGCTGAAATTCATTTTAACCAGCCTGTACAGATGTGGGTAAGGAAGACATTTTGCTTGTGTTGTAGTTTCATCATCCTCATACGTGACTATCGTTTTCCAGGGTCATTGAAAACCCAGCCTTTGGCCTGGCTGGTTTTATGTATGCAAGCAGCACTGAATCTGCATGCTAGCTGTTATTGTTGTTTAATGGTGCATGTGTATGTATGCACATGCATTGCATAAGTGACGCTTTAATGATGTTTACTTAATTCATTGGACAACCACTTTACATCATCAATATGATTTTTGCTTGCATGTGTTGCATCACATAATTGCTGCTTTTAATTGATTTTACCAATATATTGAAGAACAACCTTACATCATTGTTATGACTAATCAGATAAATCAGTTGGAGAAGGATGGAGATGTTGTTGCTCAGGCACAAGCAATCAGTGCACTAGAGTCTCTACCACACCTTTCTTTTAATGTTGTCAACACGCTGAATAATTTCCTCATTGACTCCAAGGTATTAATCAATTTTAGAGGTGCATATGGTTTTGATTGACCTGCATTTAATAAAATGTAATTAGCTGAGGTTTTTCTGTGGTGTCAAGGCATTCTGGAGAGTTCGAATTGAGGCAGCATTTGCGTTGGCTAATACAGCATCGGAGGTATTGTGATCATTCTTTTACCTTTATTCATTTAATTTAAGTGGTAGGTCCAATATTGTTTGTTTACGAAATCTCTGCCAAAAAACTCACCGAAGCTGTTTGCGTAAAGTGAGTTTTGCTGGAAATCATCTTTAAATCAAGAAAGTTATTTCAATCATTCTTGCCATACAACGGATAATATGTAAAATTTGTCGATTGATGCTTGTGTATTCAATAGAAAGATATCTTGGGCACAAACTTTTTGAACTATCTCTTTTGGAAAATGCTAATGCTTTGCGTGATGGTACTTGCATAGATTTTCTCTGTCTTCTATCGTTTTGGATCAGATGACCTGTTTTAACTTGTGTTTATAATGAACTTGTGGACAGTGAAATTGGGCATTTGTAGATGTATAGATATGAGGTCCAATGATTTTTCTCATAATTCACATTTTCTGAACTTCGCAAAAGAAATTTGTAGTTTTCCATTCCTTTTGTCACATATTGAGCTTTTTTAATTGAAAAATTTCTGGTTTGCACTTACCAGTTCTTATTATGAGATTATATATCATTTTCTCACAGGAAACTGATTGGGCTGGTTTGCTCCACCTGGTGAAATTTTATAAAAGTCGAAGATTCGATGAAAACATTGGACTCCCCAAGTGAGATTCTAACATTGTTTGGAATTATGGTGATGTTACTGCTCCAGCATTTGTTAAAAAAATTTGTTTTCTGCTGATCTTTCCAG
The DNA here is from genome assembly GCA_032402905.1 of Khaya senegalensis. Classification (NCBI taxonomy): domain Eukaryota; kingdom Viridiplantae; phylum Streptophyta; class Magnoliopsida; order Sapindales; family Meliaceae; genus Khaya; species Khaya senegalensis. Next base: position 6,342,788 of record CP135535.1, read on the forward strand.
GCCGAATGACTTTCGTGATTTTGCAGAGTACTTTGTTCTTGAGGTAATGCATTGAGGTAGGGTATGTAATGTGTTGTGTAAACTGTGAAGTGATTGATGCACATGATTTTGGACTTGCTTTGTGCAATGAAATTTTTGGAAGGTTTGTTCTATCTGGGTATCAAAATTCATTTTATTCATTAACGAGCCAAGTACTACAGCAATTTTTGCCACAGGTGCTTTGTATTGCATGCCCAGAAATATGTTGCTTTCTTACCAAGACTGTCTGCCCTCTCTAAACTTGTAAAATGTTTGGGTTGATTTGGACCCTAAGTTGCTAGGAGTCGCTAAGCAATTAACTTACTTTTGTGTTTTAGAATTTAGCTTGATAAAAAATAACCTGAAAGAATACAGTGGAGAAAGGATAAAGAGAAAAAAGAGTAGAGCATAGGTTGTTGAAAACTTTAGGAGGAGAATTAGGGAAATCAAGAGAAGAGAATAGGCTAGGCATAACTAAGAGGTATGTCTTGTATCCACGGTATGGCATCATCACACTAAAACTCCACATCCAGCGAGAATATTTCATCTGTTTGTTGCCTTCAGGAGTGTCAATATACACAGTGTACATCGATTCAAACCTTGAGCTGCAGTCAAGAGTTAGTGCCAGGTAAACTTGCCATGGAAGGATGGACCTGCTATGCTTAAATGAATTAACTAGCCACTGGATACTACCTCGCGAGACTTAAAACACCTGGAGCATAGACAATAATAGTTATACACCTAAAAGATTGGCAGATTCCGGCCTTTTCTTTTATACGGTTTCTTCAAACACACTTAGATTTTTAGCTTTGCATTGTCTTGTCAATTTTGGAGCAGTCTGGCCTATGCTGAAATAAAAACTTCTGTCTGCCATTTTCACTTCTTAAATTTTCTGTTTTACAAGCTAGAGAAAATAAATTTTTGTTCATAGGCCTTGTGATAGCTGCTTCAGTTTCTGGTCTTCACATCTGTCCAACGTTTGATAATTAAATTTGTCTCTTTGCTAGCCCTTTGAATTCTGTATCAAAGATCTGCCCTGATAGAAGATAAACAAATATTATATTTTATGTGCAGTAAAATGTCTTTGCCTTTTTGGTTAATTGAGTGATCACCATTTCTGCATCCCCTGTTAACTTTAGATTATTTTTTACTGTTCTATAATTTGATTGTTATTGCTATATCTTTTCTCAATTCTCAGTGAAAATATCTTAAATACTGTCCTCATTTTTTGTTCTTTTAGGCTATTCCACATGCCATAGCTATGGTTAGATCTGTGGACAAGAAAAGCCCAAGAGAAGCTGTTGAGTTTGTTTTACAGCTTTTGAAGGTAATTCTTTCTCTTGGTCGCTAAGCACATGCTAGAGCTACAATGCTAACTAATATTTTTCCTCTTGCATATATGATTTGCAATAGATTGAGGACTCTTAAAAGGTATTCTTGTTTTATTGAATAACAAACCAAAAATAACAGCCAATGAATTGTGCACTATAATGGCTTGGATTGTTTTGTTGGGTTCTCAAGTTTGAATTTCTACAATACCAGTTTTATTTTATTGATAAGAAACAGAAAATTATATTCATGGAGAACAAAGAAGTACGACGATGGATCGGATGCGTACTGGAGCCAAAAACAACTTTTCAAGGAGAACAAAACTATACAAAATGTTGTACACTCATCTAAACTAGTGATTGATAAAAACTTCAGCCCCTCCAACTAAAACTCCCCAAGAAATTACAGCTATATAGAGCTGATGTGGAATTTAAGCAGACCTGAGCAGACTATTTTGCAACCCTTTCCTGGGAAACTAAACAAAAACTATACAAAAATGTTTATTCAAACGGTCTGTGGAAACAGCTAAAATCCACTGCTGTTGGAATCAAATTGACAAACATGAAATTTATGAAAGAAGAAAAATATCAATGCTAGACTTGTGGTGTTGTAAGTTAGGGTAGCGTACCTTAGTGTAGAGTCCAGGATCTCCATTTGTTGGTCACATGATTTCAAATCAAGGAATCATCTAGTTGTTGATTAAAAGAGCCTAGATCTTAGGCATAAGAATCTTCACATGATTAATTATTTAAATTAAAAAAAAAAAATTAGAAGCTTTGTTGCAGGTCATATCAGTGGGGAGGCCGCTTATTTAGCTGCATCGGGGGAGACACTGTTTGTGTCAGTGGTGGGGATTTTTTGAGTTAGGAGAGTTGTAAGTGATTGCATGGGGGAAATTTTGATGGTGGTGAAGATGGATAAAGTTACTCATTTAGTGTTTATATATATGGGGGTTTTGTTAGATATTTCTTCTTAGATTTGTGATAATTTTATTTTATAGTAAGTTTTATGTAAAAGTACATTTATCTCCTTTTTAAACTTAATTTGACTAATTAAAAGATAAATATACTCTTAATTTATTTATTTTTTATAACTAAAACTCTAATTTATTTATCCTTATTTAATTTTTTTTATTTTTGAATTTATTTATCTTAGGTGCTGATTTATATTTTAAACTTTTAATAATATAATATTTTAATTAACTTAAAATAAATATTATCAATAAATTATAATATTATTTAAAAAATAAATTATATTAAACTCTTAAAATTTTACAATACAATTATTGCAGTATAAAAATGTTTAAAATAGTAAAAATTAGAATATTTTATAATTATTAATTAACACTATTTAAAAATTTATATATTAAAGTTATTTTCTTAATGTAGATAATAAATTTTATATGGAATAGTACGTAATTTTAAATTATTTTATTAGAGAATTAATATGTGTGTATATATATATATATATATGTAGTTAATTTTTTTGTTTACATAAATATTAATTTGTTTGTTTTATAAAATATATCTAACAAGTTTTAAAGATTAAATAAGTTAGGGGTATGTTTGCCTTTTAATTAGTTAAAGGAGGTAAGTGTGTATTTTCACAAAACTTGTTAGAAAATGAAATTACCACAATTCTTAGAGGAGATATTTGATAAAATCACTATCTCTCTCTCTCTCTCTCTCTCTCTCTCTATATATATATATATTTATTTATATATATATATATATATATATATTATGCTGTGGCATTTTAACACTTTTTTGTTAAATCGATATTCGTGTTTGTTACGTAGAAGGGACTTAAGTGTTATTTCAAAGAAACTTTCTTTCAAAGTATTTTTTTCTTAAACCTCAGGGGAGATTTTTACAAATAGTCCTCCATACATCGTGGTCTGAGTCTGTTACTTTGCAACGATTCCTAGTTCATTTCCATACCATGCTAGGTCTAGTCCATTGTTGTGAACCTCTTTGTTTCTGCGTATATCAACAATGAACTAAAAATGACACCATCGGATGGAGCTATCTTTTATCAAACAAAGGACTAATCTTGCCCTGTCTAATGCATCCTAAAATATTCTTACTGTATTTTTGGTCATCATAGATGGACACAACACTTAAGAAATAGTTAGTTAGTTAATGTCCATCCCACACTAGATTTAGTCCATTTCGTACACCTCTGTCTCTTTGTGTAGGAACTATGAACTAAAAATGTGTATAATATGATGGCACTATCTTTTATCAAACAAAGGACTAAACTTGCCCAGTCTAGCATGCTAGTGTCCCAAAATATTCACCGTATTTTTGGTCATTATGGATGGTCACAACACATAAAAGAAAAAGATACTGACTACATGTACATAGCATTTGAAACTAACAGGAATTTAACAAATCACTGCACCAAAAACAAAGTGCTATTTTTTTTTTTTTTTTTGGTTTCAGATAGCTAAAAATGATTACCTTAGAAGGTACAGCAATACTGGAATGGCACTTAAGACTCCCATAATAGATTATTGCCCATTAAGTTCTTAAATGAAGTCAATGATAAGTGTTCAACAAGAATGTGGCAATTTAATCATTAGAACGTTTTTGCCATCTGTCGTTTGTTTAGCTGCTCTTGTTTGTCTCCTGAAGAGAATTTTGTGTCTAAGAGATTGCAGTTTTCTTCTCTGTTAGAATAGTAATCATGAGTTGGGTGTTTGCGTAACTGTTAGATTAATTCTTTTGAATTCACTCAAAGTTCTTGATTATAATATTGTTCCTTTGTGCTTGATAATTATCATGCCTCTATTTCTTTAGGTGGTATACCAGCATTTTTTTTTTCACATCATGGCTATCTGTTTTATCTTGTGGAAGAAACTATATGACTATGCCATGCTGAAGCATGCCTTGGCTCATGCCTTGTCTTGTGATATATCTGCTTGCTTAGACTTCTTCATTTGTCTTGAATCCTCTAAAGATTTGGCAAGTTATGTAACCAAGGGCATGGTACAATACAGATATTTATTGAATAAGATGTCCGTGATGTCAAGTGATTGTGCTTGAGTTTAAGAATTGATTTAGTACTTTCAAAACTTGCTTCCAAGGATTTTGTTTAAATGCAATGTTAAAACCAGTTTTCTTGTATTTTTTACTGCCTGTGTAATGGTTCAGCATGCAACACACACTTTTCTCGGTGAGTGTGATTTATGTAGTGATTTGTTTTATTTTATTTTATTTTTGCAATGTCTTTTTATCTTTTTTCTGTTGTACCTTTGTTGTCTCACTGTTCATTTTCACTGTTCATCAACAGTATAATGACAACAATGGGAATCCATACTCTGACGTGTTCTGGCTTGCTGCACTGGTCCAGTCAGTGGGTGAACTTGAATTTGAGCAACAGGTGGTTAATACTATTTATCTCATGGATTCCTTTTGGTTAATGCCATATTTTTTGTGGACCCCTTGTTTAATTATAGATTCATCCATGTTATTACTTGTGTATGCACAAACCCTGTAATATATTTGTATGACCCATATATGAGTAGAGTTTTTGGGTTAAAGAATCGTTCAAATAAATTGAATTTTCCAAAGAAAATATTGGTATAGTAAGATCTCATTCTAACTTCACAGATTCTTGCACATTTGACATTTACCTTGATGTTAAATTTGGAGCAATATAAAGTAACAAATAATGTCAATTGTTTAAATCTGATAGGCTTTTGTTTTGGTTCTTGGCTTCGTGTTCAACATTGGGTTTTTAGGTATTACTTATCTTTTAGCTAAAATTGGTTCTTGCTGTAGTATCCCTGTGATTATATCCCCTCTGTATGACAAGGTGGAAGATTTAATATCCAATTTGGACTTAAATTCAGTGATGATAAAGTTAGGATCTAAGTTTTGTATTCTTTTAGTATACATAAATGTTATAATATAACACCTTATTTCTTTTCTCTATGTTCTGTTTTGTGCTCCAAAGGCTTACTTGGTGCATCTTTAATCTGTAACAGAGTATTCTTCTTTTATCATCTCTTCTCAAGCACATTGATCGACTTTTACAGTTTGACAGGTGAAGTTAAATTCTTGTACTTGGGTAGGCATTTGTAAAATAACTATTGAAATTAACTGTGTATTAAATGGCATTTACTAGGCTCATGCCAAGTTACAATGGGATCTTGACAGTCAGTTGCATCCGAACTCTGACACAAATTGCATTAAAGCTCTCTGGATTCATTTGTCTTGTAAGTAGTTGTCCCCTTCTTGTGATAGATTGCTTCTAAACTTATCTTGATTTTACTTGTGGTCATTATTCAATGCAGGATCACATTGTTGAACTTATTAAACCATTTTGGAATTTCAACACAATGTGGCAAGTTCGAGTGGAAGCGAGCAGAGCGCTCCTTGATCTCGAGTTCCACTGCAAAGGCATAGATGCAGCATTGTCATGGTTTATCAAATATTTAGAAGAAGAACCATCCTTGAGAGGTTTTGCTTTTTTTCTGCTTAACCTTTCAGTGCGAGAACTATCGTTTTATGGGCTTCAGCTTTCATTAATGGAGGGTTCTCATGTTCTTGGTAAAATAATAATGTTGTGTTTTCTTAACTTCGATATTCCTTTATTGCAGGACAGGTGAAATTGGGTATTCACACTATGCGAATATGTCAGATAAAAGGTGGATCTGATTCCAATAATGAAGTTAAGACTGCAACTCTTGTAGCTTTGCTTAATCTGCTTGAGAGCCGTCTAGCATTCAATAATGTATTCCTTCGTCATCACTTGTTCAGCATTTTACAGATCCTTGCAGGAAGGTGGGTTCTCTATTTTCTATCCTTTTAGAAAGGCTGGTTGAATTTTTTATAGAGGTAATCATGGCAGTGATTATACTTCTAGGTATTAAAGAGCAATCAGGTGACATACATCTGGTTATCAATGACCAATAATTGCTATTATTGGTAATAGTATGTCAGTGATTGAATCATCTGCATTGCTTTGTGGTTGATGCAGTGTTATTTTTTGGTAGATAATAAGTGGTGATATTTTTACCACTCTGGTTATTTAATATTGGGAACGGAAATCACTTGGTTGTTCATGTTATTTAGGAACTGTGCCACTGCACTTGCCTTTAGGTTAATGTATTGAGATTTTTTGTTAGCTGATGATTAAATATATTTTGACCACATTGGCTAGGTCTTCATAGGATTGAAAATCAACCAAACACTTGGATCATTCATGTTTTGAAGTTGGCTTAACAATGAATCTTGTTTATGTTATCAAATAAGTACCCTGGAAAAATTTGAATATGGTTGAGAGGACATGTTAAAAAGTTGGCTCAACTAAGTATATTGGGAATCATAAATATTTTTAAGAGGTTGACAATGTACTTTTGCTAAGGGTGCCATTTTAAGAAGTGTTAGTTCTACTGCTCATAGTTAGGCCATTATTGAATTTTATTTTAATTGAATAAATTTAATAAGAATTTAATAGAATTATTTTTATAAGATGGGGCATTCAACTCAATGGAGTGTTTGTGTTCCGACATGCAGTTTATTACAAGAATCCATTTTCACATTTCTAGTCCACCTCTTTTCTATTACAGTATTCTACGGTACAACCGCAATCCATTTAATAACCCTGCAAGTAGGTTTTGCATTTGTAGTACCTGTTTGTGCTTATTCTTCTGGGGCCTTTTTTCCTGCCATGTATTTTATTATAACTAGGTCTTTAGATATCCCTAGAGAAAGAAAATACGAGAGAAAAAGATATACTATAGTCAACGAGCTATTACTACTGGTGGGACTAGGAAGTGAATTTTTTGTTCTCGGTGTTGGGTTCTTTGTCATCATACTTACTTTTACCTGTTACTTGTGCATGCTGATTTTTCCATTTCTATGTTTTTATCTTTTGTTTCAGAGCCCCCACACTATATGGACAGCCCAGAGATAAATTGTTGCTTCTAGGTGATGCAGAAACTAGTGAACAGAAGAATATCTTTGCATCTTTTGTTACAGAAATGAAGCGTACAGAACCTTCTACAGATATTCCAAACTTTACACAGGATAATTTGGGTATTCATGATGCTTCGAAGGAAGTAGACATTGTTGCCAATGGCCATGAAGAGAATATATTAATTGCTCCTGAAGTTCCCAAGGAAGCAGATGTTGTTTCCAATGGTCATGAATGGAAAGTGCCGGTCCCAGAAGTTTCTAAGGATGCAGAAACTGTTTCCAACAGTCAAGAAAGGAAGATGCCAGTTGTTAAGATCAAGGTTAAAAAATCTACTGTAACTAGTAGAGTGGAGGAGGCTGATAACAGAACTATTGAAAGATCTCAAGGTGGAAATCATGAAACTGATCATCGCACCAGCAGTTCTGTTTCTGTGGATGCACCCCAAAGGAATTCTGCCGAGGCTGTGAGCTTTAGTAATCAAAATATTGAGGAGGTTAACTCATGTCATGATCATGGGTCCCGGATGACAGCTAGCATTGGCAGCGCTAAACTTCCAAGCGAAGGTGATAATTTTGGGAAGGAACTCCAGTGCACAGCTGATTCAAGCAAAGTATTTGTGCACCTGCAATGTGATGATCCTTCGTCACCCAGCATCATGCAAGATAACAATGTGGATACTGGTGCTAAAAAATATGCTAGTCTTCAAACCCTCTCTGGTGCAAGACTTGATCCAAATGGTGGATCAATGGGTACAGTGGTTTCACCTTTTCGTGGAAAAGAAAAGGAAAAGAAAGAGAAAGGAAAGAAACGTAACAGGGAAGATCCTGAGTATTTGGAGAGGAAGCGTCTAAAGAAAGAGAAGAAACGAAAAGAGAAAGAGTTGGCGAAACTGCTGAGTGATGAGGCGAAGGCGCCTTCAGTGGAGTTGCCTGCTAAAAAAGAGGAATCCAGCATCAAGTTGGCAGCCACGCAATTGAAACCAAATGAACCCGCTGGATCGAAAGTAATGATCACGAAGGTAGAAGCCAAGACTGAGCCATCGGAAGGTAGTTCTGCCCCCAAATTCCGAATAAAAATTAAAAGTAGAACCCAGAGCAAATCATAGTGTATATAGTCAATCCTCCATTTAATATATAGCTGTTACCATACAACTCTTAAAATTTTGATTTCTAGTTTGTTGGTCGGCGGCAATGTGTAAAAGTAGACTGTTTATATGAGGTAGTCTTTCTAATTCATTAATCAAATGAGAGCAATTGCATTTTTCTATTTGGTTTCTTAGTCCGGCAATGAAATTTTTGGAACTCAGTGTCATCCATTGCCCTTAAAAAAATTTTGTGCTCCTTGGAATTTAAGCTTGCTGGAAAATTTTTCAAGAAATTTGAAGATATTGTGTCCCTGTTAAGAGCTCCCATTGTCACTAAAAGTTATGATAGTTGACATTAGAAAATGGGGTTTGACGTGAGGGATTTTTAAGGTACCTTTCATTTGTATTATTTGAAATAGAACAGTCTCTATTGTTGTAAAATGGAATCATTAATTATTAAGTAAACAGTTAATTGATAAATATTACTTGTCAGAAAGAACAAAGGTTTAATAATCTTATGGTATAAATTTAACGAGTGTAACTAAATTTTAATCTAAATTAATCTTATAAACCTTTTAATTTAGATATGTGGGGTTGGTTATGGTATAAATGGGTGTTATTGTTTTTTTTTTTTTAATTTTTTTGTGCGTTAAATTTAAAATTAAATTTATAAAATTTGAATTAAAAAAATATTAAAATAAATAATAAGTAATATTTTAAATATATAATAAAAAATTTAAAATATAAATAAATAGTACTATAATTCGTTTTAAAAATATTTAAAATAATTTTAAAAAAATTTAAAATAACTTTTAAAAGAGTCAAAGAAATAAGAGTAATTATATCCATAGATACTACAATGAACCCTAGACACGGATATACGAGTAGTATTAGAGATAAAATCATATAAATTGATGAAGAACTATTGCATAATTGTCAACTGATTGACATTATTGATTCTCAATAATTGCATTAATTTTTAATTTGCATTCAATTAATCTATTATTTGCACAGAAAATTGACGTCCCCACATTATTTTCTATATAAATATGCATATTCATGTATATGGGGTAAAGCTACACTGCACTAAGGTAGTGTTTGTTTTATTTACAGAAATTAGAATTGGTTTAAAATATGAATAAAGTTTAATATCTGAATTTAAATTTGTTTGTTTGCTTGATTTTTTTTTTTTAATGTTTGAAATATGAATATAATTATCAAGTTCTTTTTTTTTAAATAAAAAGACCTGAAAATTAATATTTGGGTCCTTCTTTTAAATGTTACATAAATAATAAAAAAATGTAAATAAAATAATTTTCACTTATACATAAATAAAAAATTATGCTAATGAAAATTTTATTGAAATTAATGTATATGAAAAAAAATATTTTTTTAATTTATAAAAAAAATTTATAAATCAAAATTAAAATAAAATAAAAGATTAAAATATAATAATAATTTAGAATATCAAATATCTTAGACATACATTAGTGGTGGTATCTTATATTAATTCAAATTCATAAATTTTGTGTTGAATTAATGAATTGTGTTAAAAACTTATCACTCCTATTTATATTTTACATTAACAAAAGAGTTGAGTTATTCCTTTCTTTATCATTTTCATGTTTAAGCAGTTGTTTCTCTTATAGAATTTTCATAATTTTAATTACATTGAAAGAAAGAAGTGCACCGTGAGAAGAATTTTTCTCTTATCTTTTTTTTTTTTTCCTTCTTAAAAACATGTTGACTAATAGCACTTATTGCATCTGGAGAGGAAAATAAAAATGAAACAATGAAGATGCATTAAGGTTAATTTTGGAATTTGAAGAGGGTACACATTAAAATTAGAAAATGTTAAACTCTCCCACCTTCACAAATACTGCAGAGATGCTATTACTCAAACACCTATTTAATATATTTAAAATATCAATTTTACTTTGTACAACCATTAAAATCTCAAATTTATTCTTAAATTAATCTTTTTTCATTTTAATTTTATGTTTTCACTTTCTTATTATAATCAGACTTTTTATTATTTCACTAATTAAAATTTATTTTTCTATATGTTTTTTTTTTGTGGTGACTACAACTTATTCCTTTTTTTTAAAAAAAAATTTAACAACTTATTATTATTTTTTTTGAAGTATTGAGTAAAAACTTTTTGTTATCTTTTCTTTTTCTAATGGATACAACACTACTAGCCTTTTGTTAAAACAGAAAATAGAAACTTTGTTTCTTAACTTCAAAGGTGGTTTAAAGATTTAATTAATTTATAAATATCTAACATATTAGAAAAAATCACAATTTTTATCTATGCTACAAATATATTTCTAGGACTCGTAATTATTTTTAATAAAGATTATATGTAATAATATTTTATTTAATTATGTTAATTGTCTTTATTAAATAAATTATTTTATGATTGATATTTTAATATAAAATATTATTTAAATATGAGGGTTCAAAATATATATTTTTAAGCTATAAATATTCTCATCTAATTAAAAATTGAGTTTGTTTTTATTTGAAAAACAAGATTTAGCAAGAAAATGCAATCTTTAAAAGATGTTATTAAATTTTTCTTTTTCAATCACACTCATGGGTGTGATCAAAAGTTTAAAAATAAAAAAAATAATTTTTATTATGGTTAAATTAGGAAAATTTTTAGTCCAATTATATATATATATATATATTTTGGTTTATTTGATTAGTGAATTATGAATATAATTAGTTAAAAAATTTTTTTTCTATTTTTTTTCTTAAAAAAAGGAAATTGAAGAGTTAATAAAAGACATTAATTTACTCTTTTTTTTTTTTTTATTTTTTTAAAAAATTACTCTTTTTCACTCTAACAGTATATGTTAGCCAACCATAATCTAAAATCATAAAAACGAAAAAATTGGGAAAACGAGTTCTATCAGACAAAAAATCAAACGTGAAGTAAACTCGAAATCAACTGGCGATGATGGGTGAGCTGTGAGTAGTGCTGGCACTAAAATGTGAGGTATGTGTTTGTCTATGGGAAAGGTAAAAGTAACAGTTTTCCACCGGCAAATTGCTTCATTTCTTTGGAGTAATGGATGATGGGTAAGCTGTGAGTAGGGTTCGTACTACAAAGTCATCACCGCGGCAATACCTGGAGATTTGTTTGTCCATCTCTTTCAGATTCTGCTGTTCTATTTGGTCTCTCTCTTTATAATATAGCACTCGGTCAAAAAAGAAAAGATAAGTCTCTACTTTCTTTATTATAACACATCAATCGATGACTGCTAATTTACCTCAGTTTTATTTTCATGCACCTACCTTGATGTTTATTCCTTTCCATGGGTGTTCTGTGTCAAATCCTGCCGTGCCAAACAAATTTTAGTTGTCACACGCCTTGTCCATCCTCATAATAAGTATTTACAACATAAAATTATAGCATGCATGTCTCATTACAAGCATGACATTTCACGTTTTTACATGTCGAGAATCCATACGTTACCCCATCAATCTATACAAGAATAATGAACATAATGATTCTTACGAGATCAGGCTAGATTTACTTCAATGTTATGTTTATTCATACATTTATTTGTTTTAATGATTACAGTACGGTTTTATTAAGTGAAGAGACAATAGAGCATGGCCATAGCTGAGCCCTAACTAAGGCTAAGGGTAACCCCACCGCGGATACAGGGCTACGTGCCCTATCCATCTCAAGTGCAGACCCCGCTTGGAAAACAACATAAGCAACATGGCCAAGCTGGAGGCAAAAGCTTTAGCCACTAGAAATAGTAATAATTGCATGAATTCTCCTCTATATTCGTGCTACCTTGTGAGAAAAAGAAATATGTTTTTCCACACGTGAATTCCACGGCAGGAGTAGAATTATAAGATTACAAAAAGGGTCGTTATAAGAAGGATTATGAGCTAACCAATACTGCTTTATAAATTGACGTGTGTTAAAAAAAACGGTTTTTGTCCATAAAAATAAATCAAAAGAACATTAATTCTGCTTGAATATAATCTCCTTTAGCATGTTTTCTAAACTTATCATAAAACAATAATACTGTACATATAAAACTGAAATATAAATTTATATATATATTAATTAATTAATCATTTATTATTAATTTTATTATGCATGATTGATGTGATATCGAAAAATCAAGTTTGTAATTATATTAATAATCTTTACCGAATAACAGCATCAAATCAAGAATTTTGTCATAGCAATGCGTATATACTAATTTGTAATAAACTTATTAACCTTCAACTTGGCTAATAATGGTAAAAGATTATTAAGAATATGAAACATCTTAATTAAGCACTAATACAATTCCAAACTAAATCCAGTTGTAATTTTAATGTAATGATTGAGTCTACTATTTGATACAGTATAAAACATAAGACATACACGTTTGGTCAACATTGTTTGCACTGTGGTGATGGGAATGATACAAGGAAAGAAAAATGGAGAAAAGATGAAAAAGAAAACGTAGAGATATCTTGATTTTTTTTTTATTCCATTGTTTGGGCGGGGAGAACTTAAATCAGAAAAAGAAATTAGTCTAACTTTTTCTTTTTGATGTAATTTGGAGACTTCATATAGTGTAACATTTTCCTTCTGTGCATACTTTCATTAATTCCTTCCAAACACAAGGGTAGTAGCAATACCATCGCTTCATGCATCCCACGTTTGTAGTTTTGAAGGACTGAAAATCAAACCATAAAATCGATCGCATGCACCATCAAATTCTCGAAAGAAAATAATAATAGAAACAAATCCGATCAATTAATGCTTGGCACTATTATTATTACGAGGGAGAGAGAGAGAATTCCATCTGCAAATGCACAACAAATAACGACAAATAAAAGCCCAATCAAACAAAAGAGGAGAGGAGAGTCGTCTCGCAATTCAAGGTAACTGCTTTTTCGGAGCTCTTGAAGACCCCTTACCAATGTTTGTCAGCCGATCTGTTGACGTTTCGCATTGTACCTTTCTACTCTGATCTGATCACAAACAAATTTAATTAATTAATTAAATAAAAAACCCTTGCCAGCTTCTTGTTATTTATTTATTTTATTTTGTGAGGAATGCTTGAAGTAAGCAGTACCTGTTCATTTATTGCTGTTTCTTTTCTTTGGCAGAATGGTCTCCTTCAGTTTTCGTTAATATCTCTCTCTTTCTCTCTCGTCCCTGTTTTATGGTAGAAAGCTGTTCAAACTTTTCGGCACCAATTTATTGCTATTTTTCTTGGCCTTTTGTGCAGTATTACCCATGCATGCCATGTTATTTTCTAGTGGTTTTAACATTTACTTTGCAACAAAACGTGGGAAAAGCTGCACAACCTTTGCAGGTTCATTTCTGAAGCTTAAGGTGCGGATTCTCTCTCGCTCGGTGCGGGTTTCTTCACCACCACCTTCCTTCCTGGGCTTGAGAATCACCCTATGATCATATTAATATGCCGCAGATTCTTCTTCTTCAGCTAATATTCTTTCCTTCTTTTTGCTCTTTTCTTCTCGGAAGCATTGATTATTAGAAGAATTTATACCAAGCCAAGGTGAGCCTTTGAGTGCAAGTAGTTATGAAAGCTTTGCATGAGAAAATTCTGAAATAATTTCTTCTTTCCTTCTAAAGAATGTTAAAAGCTCGTGTTGCTAAACATGCATGCAATTTCTTGCTTCACATTTCGCCGAGGTAAGAATTAATCTCTGTGTAGCTTGCTCTTTTATATTTGAAGTTTTAGCTCGTTGATGATCATGTTGCTGTGATGTTTTATCTATTTTTTTTTTTAATGAATGCAATTTCTTTCCTTTTGTATCCCATTTGATGAATATTGCTTTTTAAAATACTATGATCAAAGGATTTTTGCACCCAGAACTCAAACCTTAAAAGCAGATTGTGTACCATCCCATTTCATGTACTAGACTTGGAAAGCTTTATTTTATCAGTCTTATGCTTCTTTGTGATTGAAAGCATATTTGTCCATAAAATTTTGCCTTGAAACCTAAATCAGCACCCATGTACATAGCGATGATATGCTTATATTTAACCAAAAAAAAATGTATTTTGATTACATTGAGTGATGTTTTGCATTAAGTTTCAATATGCAAACTAAATATGTATGTTTAAGTTATCAACAACCTCAAGATGATATACCTCACATCAATCATCGTATAGGGTCCGGAAAGATTTGGCCCACCTTGGAAATGTGAAGCTTTTTCTTTATTTCTATCATTAGTTCTCTTTTTATTTATTTTTGTGTGGAAGCATCACCGTTCTTTGTTTCGCATTCCATTGAAGATCAAGGGCAAGAATTCGGAGAAAAATCTTTAGTGGGCCCATTTGTACAGTAATTTTAACTAGGTTCCCCGCTTATCTTCATGTAGAGTGATGTTACATCTATGAATAATGAGTCCTATTATTAATAAATTTCATTATTTCATTATTTATAATACTTGGTTAATAATTAGCCATCTCAACCCAAACACATTAAAAGCTTTTGTCGTTTGAGAGAGTTTTATTCGTTTCTTTTAAGACAGTGCGACAGACAGAACTGCACCTAGATTTGACTGGACATCACATAATCTTTAATTTCATTTTTTTTTATGAATATTCCAGATGGCAGATAACACATGTTAAATGCCGTCTATGTTTTTATTTATTTATTTATTTGTTATTTTGGCATTGAGATGAACTATATGTTATTTGTGATCAAAGGTGAGGTGTATTTAGTAATTTGATTGATAGGGTTAACAAATAAAATATAACTTTTTCATAATCTAATTTGATTGTTAAAACGCTTACTAATATAAAAAATGTTTGCATCACCTAATTTGAATGCACATTTGAATTGCAAATTGTGCTCTCCTATCAATTTTCTCCAAATACTTGTGCATACATGGAATGAGTGCCACTATGCCTTTTATTTATTTTTGAAAAAATTGCCTTATTTTTTAAAACAAGAAAATTTTTTTAAAGTAGTTATATTTGGTCTTTTATTTACTAAAATAATCTCTTTAATAATTTTTAATCAATAAAATTAAAAAACATGAATATAGAGTGAAATGTCCCTGACAAAAACATGACATTCATTTATTTCTTCTCTCTTCTATTCATTCTTTTCTTTTCTTTTGACAAATTTTAGGTAAAGAGAGAAAGTTATAGATCAAGTGTATAACTTGTGGCATTGATATTTTGAGTTAGGTAAGTTTCATTTTAAGTTATTACATGTATAATTTGATTGTTATTTTCGTGTTATTTTTGTAGAAAGAATGGTGTTTGGTGATTAAAAAAAATTAGAACTTGATTGAATAGATGCATTGAGATTGTATTTGAAGATTGCATTTTGTTGATGTTGGAGAAGGCTAGAAATTTGGATTAGGGAGAAGCTAAAAAATGTGGGATTCGACCACTATGAACCTGCACTTTCGGTCACCTCTGTGGTGATCGAAAGTGGCCTTTTGGGCAGCAATTGGTTCCCGAAAGTGCCACTTTCGGTTACCACATAAGGTGGTTTCGGTCACATGTGGTGGTCGAAATGTACTTCCCTCCTGTTCCCCCTCCAATTTCATCTCTCACCAACAAATTTCCCCCCTCTTTTCATCTCTCTTCAATAAATTTTCTCAAATCAAACCCAAACAAACAAATTTGTCCTCGTATTAACATTATAACATCCCATTAGTTTGTTTATCTTGGATATATAGCATCCTTCTTACATAGATTGTTTATCCAACATGTATGCCAACTTAATATATGACAAGGTATATACATAAATAAGACACTTTTGGTCACAATATGGTGGCTGAAACCCACTTCCCCAATTTCATCCCTCTCCAAACAAAATTTTCCCCTCTTTTCATCATGTAATCTCAACAATCTCAAACAAATTTTCTCAAATCAAACCCAAACAACAAAATTTGCCCCTCTTTTCATAATGTAATCGTAATAATCTCCTTCAAAGTTTCTTAAATCAAACCCAAACAAACAAAATGCAACCTCAACAGTCAAATCCAAACAAACTAAAACATCAACAATAACAATAAAACAACCGACAAAATATATATGCAATAACTTAAAAATGAAATTGACCTAAGTGCAGATATGAATGCCACAAGTTAATTGTTTGATCTATAACTTCTCTTTTTGCTCTAAATTTATAGAAAAATAGAAGGAAAATAGAAGAAGTGAAGAGAATTAAAGGGAGAGAGACCAAAAGAAATGTTATGATTTTGGTTAGGGGGTATTTTAATCCACATTCATGTTTGTTGGCTTTATTGGTTAAAGATTTAGTAAAAAGGTTATTTTGGTAAATGAAAAATTAAATATGATTATTTTGAAAAATTCTTCTTGAAACTATGCACATTAGTTTTTATGCTTTCATTAGCCCAATGCTATATTATGTTAGATTAGAATAACGAAACAAAAAAGGACCAAAATTCCTTAATTTTTTAAATAAATTTTGCAATATTGAATCAACACATTTTTATTAGCAAAGAGAAGTATTTTCAAATACCTCTCTTGAGGTTTGACACAATCACAAATAGATGTAAATTTTTATAAAATTAATAAAAAATATTTTTCAACAGTAACATTATTATATTTAAAATAACTTTAAGCATATAATTTTATATATAAGTAGTATTTTTTATTTATTTCTACGGAGATTTAAAAAATTAACAAAAAATACTTTTAAAAATTGAATTTTTAATTTAATGAATATATACAAATTATATACTAATTTTAATAGAAAAATATGATAAATAACTTATTTGTGTAGAATTATAAACTATTTAATTTAATATATATAATTATATAATATGAATATATATATAAATAGATATCAGAAATAGTTTATTTGTATAAAATTATTTTAACTGTTGTGAAATATTTCTATGATCATTGAAATTAACTGAATAAAAAATTTTATTTTAGAAAAAGAGAAATTGGAGATTTTATATTTACAAGTGTTCTCATATTGTTTGACAAAAAATAAAAGAAAAAGGATTATAACATCAAACAAAGAGGATGTTAATGATGATAAGAGAAATAAAGTATTATTAGAATTAATCTTGTGACATATATAGAATAACATATTAATAACAAGTCATTGTACAATACACATCAATATTTTATAGTAACATATTGGCCCTTCTTCTCTAATTGGCAATTTAAGTATTTCGTAATTTCATCATAATAGTTAAAATAATTTTATACAAATAAATAATTTATAATAACTATTTGTATATATTCATATTATATAATTTTATATATATTTATCAAATTTAATGATTTGTAATTTTACATAATCAAATAATTTATAATATTTTTTATTAAAATTAGCATAATTTATGTATGTTTGTTGGATAAAATTAAATTAAATATCAAATATAAAAAATAATTTTTAAGAGTATTTTCTGTAAATTTTTTAAGTTTTAAGAGAGTTAGATAAAAAATATTATTAATATATAAAATTATACAAATAAGATTATTTTAATTAGTTAACTAATAGTCAAACATAATTGTATTACCATTGAAGGATATTTTTGATTAATTTTATAAAAATTTGTATTTATGTATAATTTTACTAAATTTTAAGAAAGTATTTGAAAATATTTCTTAGTAAAAATTATATATTCCTGAAGCTAATGCTAATCCAAGAATGCAGGCCTGTGCTAGGTTTTTCTCATGTGGTGTTTACAAAATGGAGACAAGGCCATTAAACTCAAGCAGATGTTTCAAGGTATTATTTGGTTTCGAAAAATTTCCCCTCAATTTTGCTTCTCACTCGTATAATATAGTAGGATAATCTCTGATAATTAGTTAATAGAAGATGTATATGTAATCTATTATTTGTTAAGCTGGGTTGATTTTGTCAATTGTGACAGTTCCCTGAGTTGAATTGCCCTTGCGGTATGCATGATATGATCTAGCTAGAATTAATGTTTGCTTTGTGTTTTATTGACGATGAAATATTATCTTTCCAATTTCCTTGTATTTTTGATGGTTACATAAAATACCTTAAAACTACGAAGCAATGGAAATTGCTGTTTCATTTGGTTAAGTTCCCCGTATAGTAAAAGAGTCAGGACAAACATTGAGCTAGGTTTAAGTCTATAAATAGGCAGACACTGATGCACTGCAAAAAATTTGTAATAGCCGTATACTAGAAAATCAATCATACTGATGATCTCACATTCAAAAGGACCCGTCAAATCTTTGTCAATGTATAAGTAGAAAAGTCTATAGTACATCAGTGAACGATTGATAGTTTACATTTTGTTTGAATACTTAAAGATGACAATGGGGAATTAGTTCAGTGATAAGGGCAATCGTATAATTAATGTACCGTAACCTTATCCTCATGTATAACATGTTATGTTAGTAGATAGATGAACGTGGGTGTCCTTAACAATGGTATGCAGTGCTTGTTTGATATAGCCAACCTGAAAAGACGCACTAGTGCATACCAGAAACGGAAACGGTAATTAATATTTTCTGTCTCATCCTAGGACCACCTCAACCAACGATCTCATGTCAATCGATAATTACTTCTTTCAGATTCAAATGCTGAACAAAGATCTATTTATCCCAGAACTCAAACTGACAGACATTAACTAATTTCACATCCCCGAGAACGACAAGGATTCATTCATGACAGATTTGTTTATACAATATTATAAATTCCCAAGTTTGCTATATCACCAGGGAGTTTCTCTATGTGGTTGGGAATGACTTAGATTTCTTTCTTTTTTTTTTTTTTGTTTTAGGACAACACTTTTACCTTAAGTACGATTACTTGAGAATTAGTATTCTTAAGAGGAGAAGAATACTCTCTCTATAGGAGAAGAATAGAGTGGTTCTCTCCATCCTCTCTTTCAGCATATTTTCAGCATATGAAAATAACATCTTTTAGATCATTACTCTGGACAGATTTATTACCACAGTGGGAAATTTTCTAATAGAGGGAACGATTCACTAGCTTACATTCTTTACAGAGAGTTACTCCATAAAAGTTGTATTCTTTTCTCCATAGTGAACAAAACAACTATCTTTTCTGTGATTAATCAAATATTTGCCTTTGTTCTTCTAACCCACTATTTGCCTAGTATTATTCATTGATTTGAAACTTTGTTTGGAAGGGCAAGTTGTTATTCAAGATAAGGTTAAGCCAACTAGATCAGATAAGTTCGAGGAAGTCAGGAGGTTGCCTCCCAAGCAGTCACATGACATTATTGCCCAGTGCATTGAGACGTTGGCTAATAAGTTAGGCTTTACTAGTACAATCACTATTATATCTTTTCATGTCTTTCTTACTTGAAGACAGAACGTTGGAGATCATTCTTCAATTGATCTACCTCCTGTTTATGATTAAGGGACAGTTCAACCTCAACCTTTGGCTATTTTTATTTAATTGATGGTTAAGAAGAAGGGAGTATGTGATGAATGCATTGCTATATTGAGACCCTTTTCTTTCAAGTTTCTAAATCTTTTCATAACACCACAAATTTCTGTGGCACATATGCTGAAAGAGAGGATGGAGAGGAAGCTAAGAGTTATAATAACAGTCAGCTGAGTTTCATTAGGTGAATAAAAGATAAAGCCTAATCTTGTAAGGTTAAGTCTCAGTTAGTTAGCTATTTAGAATAAAATTAGCTCGAGGCTGGCGTGCATGGGGCAGAACCACACTTTTATTAGTCATAAAACAATGAAGGAATATGAACACAGAGAAAAATATATGAGTGAGAATAGAAGTCATGGAGAGATTATTCTCACTATAAATTTTGTACGTATTAAAAACCAGGATCAAGGGATTGCAAGCATTCCCACGATGCATGCAAATGAATCTGCTCTGTTTTAGAAAGTGGCTCATTCTTTATTTAAATTAGTGTTTTGACTTCTTATTTTCAAATCTTTGGATTATTTCTGTTGGCTGTTAATTCCAAATTGATAACTGTAGAATATAATCATTTAAGTTAGGATAGAATTAGGCAGGGAATAGAGGCTTATAACTTAAAAATGTATGAGAATAAATTAATTGTATAGCTTCCTGGCCTTCCAACGCTAAGAAATTTTCTATAGTCTTTTTTGAAATGTTTTGCGTTCTTACTCTGCGATAGGGTTGGAATAGCTTTGAATTCTTGCTCGGTTGTTAGGTTTGGACTTTTGGAATTCCGGATAGTCTTTCTTTTGTTCCCATAGGATCCTCTTCTTTTGGACTATTGATTACATCTTTTCTTTAGCTTGATCTATATGTAATGCGTGCCTTGTTATTTGATCCGTAGATCCTGCGTTATGTCAAGATGTCCATAGAATTGGACTTGGTTTGTTCATTAGGGATCGATGATTTCAGAATGTGGGATGAATTTAGGCCATACAAAATTCTTTTACGTTAGCTATTGCGTTTTAAGTTACCTTGGAAACCTCTCACTTAAATTAGCAACCGATTAATAATTAGAAAGATGTAGACTGAAGCTTAGCCCAAACTGGGCAATCGAAAAACTGAGATGCTTCGGCTGAACTTGTAATATTGGCTTAAATCTAAAGCTTGAATAGGTGCTTTAATTACTCGTGTAGGGTTGACCACGCCTATGCTTAGGCGAAATCCGGCAAATCGAAATAATTTGGCTTAAATTGGAATGCTGAATAATTAGAACTTGAGAACTTCAGCTTGTTCCGGCCCATAGATTCCGTGGCTACGCTCAATTTTTTTTAAAAAAAATTTATTATTATTATTTTTAATTTGTCATGTATTCAATTGAGGTGAATTGATCACATTGTTTATCTTGGAATAATTTCTCTTCGAAGGATTTCATACCTTCTAACATATGATATCCCAAATCCTAATGGTCATTTTATCTTATCTATAGAAGAGATGTTGCTGCAGTAGCCTAAGAGCTGTTAACTTCTAATATAAGAACTCATATAAAAACGTTTATTTACCAAGTGGTCTTTATTGACCATGCCTTTTAATATTTTAATTGGAATTTATGTTCGAATTTTTTAATATAAAAAATTAAATGATAATTATTTAATTTTATGTAACAAATTCATTAAATAAAACTACCCTTGCATAGGAGGAGAATGTTAAACTCCAAAAAAGCACTAGTTTTGTTGTGTCGAGTGATTCTGCGATCAACAATGTTAAATGTTTAGTTTGTTCCCTCTGATCGACCAATTCCTTAAGATATCCACCCCCCTTCCACCAATTCCTTGTACATGCAATCCCTTAAAACAATGTCACACATCACATCGCTATGATATTGTATGAATTAAATTCCACAGATATATTTTCTTTAAAAAGTCTGGCAAGGGGAACATGTAGCATGTTGCTCAAATTCATTGTCAATTAAGTATTTTTCTTCTGTTTTCATCATGTTATTCAGTGACGTATTATACATAATATATATCCAGCAATAATATTAGCCTTCTCGTCAGCAATACTGCATCCGCTTGCGTTTAAATATTCAGTCTCCAGAGATTAAATACATGATTTTTGTGGCCCTCCCTCTCTGGTAGAAGCACAAAAATCCGACAGTGCAGACAGACAGGGCTAGGACTGGATGCGTATTGGACCCCCGTGTAATAATTAAACTTTGTTCGCGGTGTTTCTAGAAATAGTGCGTTACATTACATACACTCGATCTAGCTAGCTCATGTCTTTTCTATCTTTTGCACAAATTGGTACTATAATTCCACTGACTCTTAATTGCTCTGAGCAGTCTCCCCCACTTTGTCAGTTGGTCCATCCACCCGAAGACAAATAGCTTCTATGTCTTAGGGTTTCTCAGAAAGTGATGGGTTGAAAGAAAAATATCTGGTCGGTTCTGATCTCTCTCGTTGTTTTCTCTCTTAGGTTTGATCCTTCTCACCTCTTGAGAAAATCATGATTATTTTTTAGGATTAACTAGTTTAGGTCTTAGAAAATCATATTTTCCATCTCGGTTTGTTTGATTTTCTCTCTGCTTTCTCTCTAGGGTTCCTGTCTCTTGCTCGACTTTTTGCAGAAGAATTTTCTCTGGTTTTCACAGATGACTTTGAATCTCTCTCTCGTTTGGGAGACATATCCTTTTATTTCTTTAGGAAGATGATGACCTACACATTGATGTCTTTTTTTTGCCGTTTAACCCTCTCTACTTTGCACCAGAAACAATGCACATCTTCTAAATGGCATCTTTTCTAGGGTTTCTAGTTTTAGATTTCGCTAAAATTTCTTCTCATTCGGGCTTGTTGATTTCTTTCCCATGCCAGAAACAGATAATAATCGAAGTCTATTCATAGCTTCAAGCCTTGTTAGGGTTCTTTAGGAAAGCATAGTCGCACTCTCTCTCTTTCGCTCCCTCTGGGATCCGTTGCTACAGTGTGTTGTTCTCGGAGTTTTAGGTCTGGGCAGAATATTGAGAAAACCTAGGTTTTCTTGGCATCTAGATCCTAACATGTTCTCGGGTTATGGGTTTTCTCAGTTTAGTAATTTAGATCCACAACTAGTAGTTATTCTCTCCCCCTATAGTAAGGAGAATCGAGGAGTTACGGGGAATCCAGGTTTTTATGCACGTTTGCGGGAGACAAATATATATATATATATATTGTGTTCTTTCTATTTTCTTAGACCCATTAAAAGACTCTCTCTGGATCTCTCTTCACATAATTTCTGCATATATTGTGAAATATTATGGGGGATTTAACTATGTTTCGAGCCTCTCTTTATAAATTTTCACAGATAAATTAGTATGTAGATAGTACAGAAGAATATCCACCTTCCATGTGTATGTATGTATGCGGTTCAAAATTTTTATGGGGGTTAAGAGGCTTGCATATTTCTCATTTTCTGGCTGCTAATTTCTCCACGTAATTAAAGTCCAAAAGTAAACTGTGGAACTAATTAATGGTGCTAAACTGGAGCTAGAGCAAATTTTCGCCATGCTTTTCTTACTTTCTTTTTACAATAAAATTAGGATAGAATCTTCTTGTTCTTATCAAACTAGTAACACGGCTTGCCGTGAAAAAAAGAAGAAAATTTAGTGAACTATTTACTGTTGATGTGAGCCACATATACTGGGATTTAAAGAACCCAGTAAAATGACATGTCAAAATTCAAAACCCAAGAAATAGAATCAATCGCATGTTTTGGCATTCATTGAAGGTTCTGAGGCCATTAATTACGCTATACATACAAATTCACCAATTGATAAACAACAAATTGCTTTTGTATAGGGTTAGGTTTTACAAAGAAAAGGGATTGTTATGAACTGAGAATAACCCTAAACGGACATTACCCTAATAAAGATTTTAGTGCTGATCAATATGCTTATATGGCTAACAACTTGGACCAATTATGACTACTGGTATAACAACTACCACTCTCACGGGCATAAGAGTTTGCAATCATACAGGGAATTTTTTATAAGAAACCCAATTCATAATTCACCTGGACACCGTTTCAGTACCTGCACATTTTTAACAGATACGAAACGAAAAGTGTACAAATATTGAAAGGAAAAGACACCTTTCCTCTCCTTTCTTTGAAGAAAAAATAAGTATGAAGTAAAACAGCATCAACAAACAAAACAAAGCATAATCACATTAGGATTTCGGAGTCAATATCCTTCAAACCCAGTGCCCGCGGACTGACAAAACTGAATTCTAATACAGTTGACTGATCACTTAGACAAACAAATATGTAAACACGTTCTATGTTGGGAAGAAGAGTAATATATATGCTGGAAGCAGAGCATATAAGACTTGAAAAGGATTTTAAAAAAAACTAAAGATAATGCTTTGCATTCATTTTTAGAAAAATATGAACATAATATGGCGTTTTACAGGCAAACAACAGATTAAAAAAAAAATAGAGAACGTACACATTGTCATGATTTACAAATAGGAATCATAATTACTAAAATAATGAGTTTGTCAATGAAACTAACATTAACTAGATAGAGAAATTTTAAGATTGCTATTCCAACTAACACAATTGTTATTTTGCATCATTCTTCAACATTCTAGCCATAGTCCAAATGCGAATATCTCTCTCTCCTTAAGCTTTTTTATTTTTTTATTTTCTCTTTTCTGAGCCTCTGAAAGCTCCTTCTGGGATTAGAATCTGAAAGCTCCTTTTGGGATTAGAATATGCAACTTTACAGGAATATATTGCTCGTGCAACTTTGTACTAGGTGCATATTTCCTCTTTTAATAAGAAATTTAGCGGGATACAGTACAGGATTTACAAAATCGCGTGCCTCATTTGGAGGTAATGATTGAGGAGATGAGTCTGGAAGATGTTCCATTTCTTTTATATCTTTCAGTGGCAAATAATTTTATACTTGAAGATCTCTAACACTTCTTCAGTGGCAAATGGAATGAAAAATTAGATTTTCCTTGATTAATCAATCAACAATTCTTCTAGCGATGATGCAGAACTTCTGGAAATGTGCTTGAATATTTGAATCAAAACAGAAAATGGAAAATATATATGCTGGAATTAATTTCCTTGCATCTATGATTAAGACAGGGGACAACAACTAGCATCCATATGAAACTTGTACAATTCAACTTTGTCCACCCAAAACTTGCAGAAGCTGGGGTATATGTAGTACTCCTTTTTTTTGGTTGTGGTTCCAATTGCCATCATCGAAAAGTAGACAATATTCCGTCCACAAATGGTTAACTTTTTTTTTGTTTATCTTCTAATTTCACTGGTTTCCTTTTCTTCGCCCCAACTTTTCAATCTGCAGCAATTTAACTGCGGGTTTTATTGCTTTCCATTTGCATCTTCTTTTGCCGTGATTTGCAATGAGGAGTACTTTCTTCAACTCTATATTAGGAAACTGCCATTTTTTAACATTCAACTTTACGTTTAGCTTATTGGTAAGTTTTCTTCACCTATCTCCTTCATTATCACAATGTGCTAACTCCTAATTGTCATTAATTTCCAACACTCATTATCATTCTACTAATTAGTTGACATAATTTATTAGTAGGCATGTCTCACCAATGAGATCCAAATTTCTCTTGGCCTTACTGCTCAAATTTCTGTAGAGCTACAAAGATTCCTTGTACTAAATTGTGTAAAAACTCGCATGATCATTCCATTTCAACTGATTAGACAGCAAAAACATGACCAACAGACAACGAGGCTGGATGTGCTATATTATTCCATTCAAATTAAAACACATCAGAAGATTGTAAGGGGTTTCTGCCTCAGAGAATCAGGTAATCTTAGTTTAAGGGATGATTGATACAGGCTACCAATTAATGTCTGTTAGTCATGCAACAGAAAGGACTAAAATGATAAATGAAGGGTGAGCAAAAGTGAAACCAGGTCATGTTGTTATGGCAATCACCAATTTCATTTCACATGCCAGGCACAGCTTAGAGATGGTGGCCTTATCTTTCGCATAATATCTATTAGCCACAATGATTGGAGGATATAATTTATGCAAGAGACAATCTAAGAGGTCAGTATTTTCAAATTTTCAGGATATACTTATGCACTTATTGTATCATTTTCTTAAATTTCAGTTTATTTTATAGTGCAGCAATTTTTTTTTTTCCAATTTTGTCAAAATGGAGAATTTGAAGCTTCAATGTCCTTAGGAACATAACAATATGCTTTCCAAAACCGGAACCAAATCTTTCAATAACTTCTACCTAGGGCAAGGGATGAATAAGTAGCCCTGCTATTCTCAGACAGCTTTATTTATTTATTTATTTATCTATTTAAAACTTTAGAGAGGTACATCTGACTGTAATCATATTAGATTATAAAGTGAGAAAAAGAGTGCAAGTTTTATTGTCGGAACTTGAATATGAAAAAAATTTAGACTAGAAGCTTAATTAGAAAAGATATTTAAAAACTTTGAGAGGGCATTTGACGCTCATGAGAGTCTAGCAACACTTATGTTAGAAATCAACTTGGAATATAAATGTTTGAAGCAATGGAAAATGTTCTTGTTTTGATTTTTTTTAATCAAAATTTTTATATTTATGTGTTAAAAAGGCTTGGTTTTGGAAAGATACATCATTTCACTATCAAATTCCATGTCATGTAAAAGCATATTGTTTCCGTAAATTACGCTCTCAAGTTGTAAAAATTCGAGAATCAATCGAGAGTGAAAGTTGGAATTCACAAAAGTAACCATTTTTCTCATTGTGATTAAACATATACGCTGTAAGTATTCTATACCAAACAAAGCAGGATACATAGCCACCAACTGAGCAATTTGCAAGATATCCTCACTTGATTCACTTCTGTTATTCAATCGGGTTAGAAAGTTTTCCAAGGTTGATCACACGGTACATACAGTTGGCCTTCCTGTTTGTCAAACATCTTTCCATGAATTCGTGATTCATAAAGTAACATCAAATTTGAAGTAATTCTTTTGTATAGGAACTGAGAATGTTAGAACGTATACCTAGCTAACATAGGACTTCAGTTAGGAAATATACGGTGTCCATATAAGCTAGATGTTAGTGTAAGCTACACCACTTCCTCTGCAAAAGATTAACAAATTGTTTAAGATATGCATGCCTGAATGCTAATCAGGACAGCAAAAACAATATTAAGCATAAATAACTCAATAAAACATGCTATATTAATTAGGATTGTTACTTAATTATTTTTGATATCAGAAATTCTAATGGTTCTTTTTACAGCTTAAGAGCTTATTTTGCTGGAATTCCATGAATTGATCGGTGTTTTATTATTTTCTGGTAAAATATTTCTTGTTACCATAATTAACTGATTATATTTATTTTTAGGAACTCTAAATTAGTTTCTTCATATCTTAATTTCCAGGATGAAAGTTATCTCCTTTGTGATCCTTCACCAATTATTTTATCCGTAAATAAAAAGAATAATTGAAATTTTGAAATATTGAATTTTAATTTTTCTGATCAGGTGTCGATGTTCAAAGTAGATAGTTGAGGATTCATATGTCTATTTAATCACTTCCCAAAAGTTTAGCTGTCGGTATGCATTTGGGAAGTTCAGCAATCCACTGAATACAACCAGGCAGTGGAGGGTAGTTTCCATAAATAGATCGGAGGTAAGACTCAGTAATGCTAAACAATATAATTATGACATAAATTAACTATATGGATTCATAGTCTAGTAAAAAGAAAAGAAAGAACACAAAACCAGGTGGTAAAAAAGTTTTGCATTCAAATTAAGATTTGCAAGGATTTGAATCACCGATAAAACAGTCCAGAATTGCAGCAATAGAAGATACAATATCCATATATACTACCTTATTCCAAGCAGGGGGAAAGACAATACATATATCACTCTTTTCAATGTTTACATATATGACACACATCAAAGAAGAGATACGCCCATATTAGCATGAATTATGGTTGTTGCAGGATCCCTATTGTTTGCCCAAGAATTGAAATTCACCAAATTGATGCTGCTACATAAAAAAGTTAAAAGGCGATAAGAAATTCAATTTTGTTTGGAGTTACTTCATCTGTTACAATCGGTGCATCGTTGAGGGTCAACATTTGTTTCAACATAAAAGCTAGAATACATTGCAGCAAAAAGCAGTACCATGACATTTAGAAAAATCAGAAAAATTTTGTTTTTGGATCCAATTAACTTACCTCTTGGGAAATTCCAATATTTTGCAGATAAGTGAAAGGTGAAGAAAATTTTCCCATGATCACAAAAGCATCATCTAACATTTCTTCTTGATTCCCTAACTCGGGCTGATCATTAGAGCTTAGCTCTTCAACCTGAGCCATCACCTTCAAGGAATAGTTCCTGTTGTGACTTTCAGTAGCCAATTCTTGGCCAGCAGCAAAGGAACTCAAAGAACCTGATTGATTCAAGTCTTTAGCTGTTGCTTCAGAGGACAGCTTTGATTCTTCAAACCTTCGACTCCACATCTTTTTTCTTGTTCTCTCCCTTGCCCTTGCCCTTGCCTTGTCCCTTAAATCCCTGGCATGAGGGCCATGAGTAGTCTTACGATTGTTTCTAATCTTTTTCTTCTCTTTAGTTGAGGGTTTGCCCTTGGAGCTAATGCCCCCTCTAACGGGAGCCTTGTCAAAACCAAATACAGCATCAGAATCAGAACCAGAAGAGGCAATCTTTGCACCAACATTGAAACTGTGATTCATCTGGGGAAAGCATCTTTCAAGAACTTTTATCTCAGATTTTGCCTGCATGAGTAACCACTCGACAGTTTTACTAGCTTTGTCATAGCCTAACATGTCTTGCAGATCGAAAAACTTTCGAGCAACTTCAACAGACAATCTCATTCTCCGGTCTCTTGGTCCTTTTGCAGTGTTGATCTTGCTGTGTCGGTCTTTCTTTGAAGGTTTCTTAACTGTTGAGATCTTCTGGTTGCAGACAATTTGGTTTTTATTATTGCAGTTTTTTGTTAACCCATTAACTTCGGTTTTGTTTGAATCCTCCATGTTAACAATAATATCATGTACAGTACTATCATCAGTTGTCAATGGTTGCTGCTGAAGAAAAAGATCAAAGTGCTGTTGTGGAATAAAAAGTTCTTGGTCTTCTAAATCTAAGTCATAATGAATGAAAGGAGATGGGATATGGAAGAAAGATTGAGGAGGTTCTTCTTGTTTCGAATTTGGGTTGATGTCATTGAGAAAAGGCCTGTAAAAAATTGACTGGTCATTATTATAGGAGAGTAAGTCATTGTTTAAACCATTGTTGTTTGAGGAAAACATTTTTTTTTAAGCTTTGCAATTGTATTGGACAACCCTAATTAACCACGTGAGCTAGCTGCAGCCGGCACTAGAGCTTGAGAACGAAACATGCCCAGTTCAAGGTGCTTCCTCTGGAGTAAATGGATCCATCGATCCCATCTTTTTCAGTTCCTGAAACACAAAAAACCATTGCTTGTGAGAAAGACCGGTCATATTAATTTGCAATGAAGTGTTTATATTGTCTCAGAGCTAGCTAAATAGCTTGAGAAAGACAAACTATATAAACTGTTTGTTTATGTATTTCTCTATGCATATTTAGGTAATTGTCTTATGTATGTTTGTATGTTGTTAGAGAGAAAGAGTGGGAGTTCATTTACCTTTGGAAGCAAGGATTAGAACATATGAGAAAGACAGCAGAGACAGAAGCACTGCTGTGTGCCAATGAGGGTTATGTATCAGTATTCTGTGTGCTGTGAGAGATGGTATGGAGAAGTGAGTGAATTATAAAGATGGTGAGGAGGCACAGAAGCAAAAGGGGTGAAATTTATTGATGGCAAGGAGCCATCTTTTTCTAAATCTTTTCTTTTAAAGAAAAAGTTGGTTCTCTCTTATGTGCTTGGACCATGAAAGCGAAAGAGAGAAGTAAACAGCGATATTGTGCGAAGTGAGTGGTTAGGATACATTTAGTGTTGTGCCAGTTCACGTGCTAGCAGGTGTGAGAGATTGACAAACAAAACTCAATCAACAAAAGAATTTTAGTTGCATGGAACCATTTTCAATTTACAAGAGAAACAAAAATGAGAAGAGAGTGGGTTAGGGCTGTTTCCTTTCTTTTCTTTTCTTTTGTCAGAGTCTTTTTGACATGTAATGGGAAGATTCATCCATCCAAAGCAACAAACAACGTATGTCTGATATATTACTGTTACACGTGGCGATATATCTGAAACCCTAATAAAGGGGAGAGTATAAAATTATAAAATTTCATTAAAATTAGCTACCATCTTATAATGTTGTGAAGGGCGTGCTGCCAGAATAGGTAATGCTCTCCTTTGACTGAGTGACTTTGGTTCAGCAAACTATGTCGCTATCATCAAAAAGGGTAAACCTCATCTCTCTGTCTCTATCTCTCTATCAAATCTAAGTGAAATGAGAATGTTGTTGGGTTCCTCTTCGCGTGCTTATCTGTTTAGCTTTTTTCTGCTGCTGGGGAGAGGCTGTAAGTAATCCTATCTCTCTCTTCCTCTCTCTCTCTTTTCTTAGACAGAAATTAACATACTCAAGAAACTGTTGCTTGTGTTTTGTATAAACTAGCCATTGGCTTATGCTATCTACAAGACCAACTCCAAAAACCCAACTCATCAGCTTTCCACTATTGAAAGCCTTAATTTGTTCGCAAAATAACTATTTTTGCATCCTCTTTTGATGTCCATTTCCATTTATACATGCCGTCCTTTCCACTTATTTAAAATCATTTCTTTTCTCTTTCTCTGTCTAGCTAGCTGATGAGTCTGTCCTCTTCGGACTGGCTTTATTATTAGCTAGCTAGGAGGAGGACCACATGAAATGGAGAGCTTGTTTGTTCTGGGGTTGCTTTCAAGTTAGAGATAACTATGACACAATAGGATGATGAGATGAGTTTGGACCATAATTTTGAAGTGGGTTGATAATGAAGAGCATAACCAAAAAATAAAAATAAAAAAACCCTGAGAGTCGTTGCTCATTAGCTCGAGTGCTTTCATTTTCTCGCCGAGTTGTTTCCCCCCATTTGTGGTTGAAATCAAATCAATCAAAGCATGTTCATCTATGATTGTACCATTCCTTTCGGTACTGTCCACCTCTCCTTTTCCCAGATGCATTTGGACTGAGTCCTTCAGGGGATGAACCGATTTCCATAAAAGGCATGAACTGGGATGAGTTGAAGGACAATAATTTCACTCAGCAACCGCTGCCTCTGGTAATTTTTCAGTTCTAAATACACCCACATTGGATTCTTCCAATACATTTTCTTGTTTCAGTACTGGCTATTCATGCATATATGTTTCTATTTTAACTAGCTAAAATTTGTGTTGAGAAAGAAAGTCCAGATCTTACTTTATCCTTGTGCATTCTGCTGGACAAAGAAAAATCTAAAGGTTTATGATTTTCCACCCAATATTTTGTTGCCCTATAGCTTAGGGTTAGACCCCATCTTCAATTGAAAGATGAAAACAATGGCCAACAAAAGAAGATGGAAATTGGAAAATAGTTTTTGGCCAATGTCAAATGATTAATAACCTGAGTCAAGCAAGAAAAAATTGTCCAACTTCACGCTTGTTGTGACAAGACTATTTAGTATAGGTTGTGCTTGTGCGGCATAAACTAGATAACATGCACCTAACATTGCCAATTTGGTTCATCTTCAATGTTGTTGCTTTTCTTTATGTTCCTTCTATTATTGATGTTGTCTTGATACAACTGAATTGTCAACTTGGTCCATCTTGAAATGAACAAAAAAAAAAAAAAAACATAGGTCTATTGAGATTACATTTTACCACCATCTTTGATTAATTGATTAGATTGCTCTTAAAGTTTTTATTTTTCCATGACATTATAGCCATTTTCTGTCGATGCAATTATAGAAGGGCCCATGGTTTATTGCTTTGCTACCAACAATGACTAAGAATAAGTGTCTCTTTTAAAAGTATGAGTCATGAAAATAGAGTTATGCTTTGATTGATGAAGCCCTTCCAAACCGCCTACTTTAAACAATAATATTAAAAATCATGACGATAAAAGATTTTTTTTTTTTCGTTGCTCATTTTCTAATGCTATATTCTTGTTAGCTTAGCTTACACGCGATAGCAGCAAACCTTATAGCATAACTAAATTATATAAATGATTTATTATTCATCAATTGAATGATAAAATAATGTAATAAAGTATTTAATATTCAAGTAGTAAACATCAACACTTTTAATAGTTCTATCTTGATTTAAGATTAATACAAAATTGATTGATTTTTAAACTTCTTATTTCACTATAAATATTTAATTAATTAAGTTATTTTAACAGTTTAATTTACCTTCAATTAAGTACCATTTATCTTTATATGTTATTACCAAATCTTACTTCTGCTATAGTATTCAAATAAATAAAAGGACATGCGACCCAAGTACTAAGTACAAAGTTAAGAGTGGTAGCAAACATACTAGTACCCAAGTACCTTCACTTAAATACCATTTACGTTACATATAGCATAGTGTTTGTACAAGTATATTTCGTTTATGGAACAATCTTTTATTGGAAATTAGCTATTAAGGAATGGTTATGCTCTTAAGATACCAAATTTTAACCTACTAAGAAATAATGGAAAAGTATGTCTGCATTATAACCGTTTGGTCATTCACTTGGATCCTTTTGTTCTTTTGTGCATCTGATACCATTGAGATTGGACAAGTCATGAGATCCAAACAAGATATAACCGTATTTCTTCCCATTGAATGTGTCGTCTATTTTTTTTTTTTTTAAATATTAGTTAATATCATCTTAGTTAATTGAATTCAATATCTTAATCACTCGATGGATTGGATTGAAATTTAAAATCTCCAAAGTTAGATCTAATTTTACAAATTCCCTAAAATAAAACTAATCTTTATTCAAAATCTCGAAAATGAATTGGAATGGCAAATATATCACACAGACAATGGCTGTCTTTTATTGCATTTGTCTTGCACAACAAGATCTCCAAATAATTCGAGTGCAAGTTTTCTGCAGCTCATAGATTGCTTGTGATTCAACAATCTTTTTTAGTACAATATGATGGTACTTTTATATGAAAACCAATGTTCCTTGGGATCATATTCCATCCATATATGTCTCGATTCTTTATAATTGTAGTAACTTTTTGTTGTGGGTTATTATTTATATGATTCTGATGTGTGTCATTTGTGATACGCGAAAAGGTATCACTGGCAATTATTATAATACATGTTTGCAAAAGTTAATTTCGATGTTAGCAAAATTCTAATTCTAATATTTTTTGTGATAAAATGAAAAATTTTATCCTTTAATTAATTGAATAAACTAACTCTCATAAAATTTACATTACAATATAATTTTCAGTAATAATAACAAGAAATTATAATTTATAGGATAATTTCCAATTGGTTGGTAATGGAAAATCGGAAGGAAAATTGGACACAAGCATTATTTCCAATGAGTTCATATATATAACTCTTTTTTAATCTTTTAAATGTGTATGAAATCTATATAATATATATGTAACACTTAATGGATTAGTGCATATGGGACAGACTTTAAGGGAACTGAAATTTGCTTATACTGCATGATTAATAAGTTTCATGAAGATCGAATTTTCATTTGAGCCTTAATTATTTTGAAACTTAAAGTAGCATAGAAGAAATACGTTTCATTTTGTTTTTAATTTATACTAATATTTTTCATACATCATCTACGTATATAAATTGCTTCTTTATTTTATATATACACTTTATACTTTTTATTTTTTATGTATTTAAGAGAAAAAATTGATTTTGCTCAAGTGTCATTTTTTTAGTAAAATAAAAATTGTACAGTTGAGATTACTATGCGAAAAGTATATAAATATAAATTAGTTAAAAAAAAAGCCAAAAGATATATATTATCTTTATGAGCATGAACATGAATGCAATAGGAATTGACATCTTTTTCAAATAATGGTATTAGAGAAGGTACATTAAGAATTGAGTATATAATGTATTTGAAAAGTTGCAATAGCATCAATTAAGGACAAAGAGTTACAAGTCAATCAAAATGATTTCATTAATCCTCAGCATACAGTTCAACATGGATTGGCTGGTAAGAAATCACATGAAATCTCATGTTAGAAAGAGTACAGGTTATTTATAAACAATAAGGATTACGTCCATGAAAAATTAATGAATTGATGTGCACGTGTGACTCAAAAAAATAATTAATTTCTTGGATAAAATATATACAAGGGACATATATTAATAACTATTTTTTGTTTTTTAGATATCAATATATGATTTATTTTTCTGCAAGAACAAAAATGTTAATACATAGAAGTTTTTAAATTTTTTAATTTTTCTCAGGTCATAGATCGGAATCCTTTAATGTCTAAATTAGTTTAGAATTTTTTATGTATCATTATAATACCGATAAATAAAGAATAAAAAATAGTTTAATAAACGAATTTTTTTTTTAATAGTAATTTCAATATAATACTTTAGTTAATATTCATGCGAAGAGTCCTTTATTTTTCTTTTAAAAAAAAATTTTAGTATAAAAGTTTGATACCAATAGACTTGATGAGACTGACCTTTAGTAGAAAAGTAAAACATAGTCGACTCAAAATTTTTATTAAGTGATGTTTTTAATAAGTGTAGATAGATTAGAAGTGTTAATACGAGTTGTTTCCATTGATAATGAAACTTATTTGGCTGACAGTGAAAATTATGACCCAACAACATATAATAATGAAGAGGGTTCAATAATTCATCTCCAAAATGGTGCAGCAGTATGGTTGAAATTGTAGTTATTGGAATGCATATCATGCTATATATCCGAAACAGATCTGAACAAAACTTAAAAAGTAATGCTGAAGACTTTTGGCCTTGCTAGTACTGCAATTGATAGAGACTCTTGGAAGGTACATAAATATATCTCTCTCATTGCTTAAGCAAGAGCTCGAAAACTGTTGTTCAACGGAGTAGAATTGCCAAATGAAAAGATAAATAGTGATCGATGAAGAAATACCGTAACTGAAAATGACGCAAGCTTGTAATTTCATCGGTAATTGTTACAACAAATTCAGATATAATACTGTAAATGCTAATTATTTAATTAGTAAATCTCTTGAAAACATAAACAAGACTCAAATAATTCAAATTTCATTTATATTAAAACTTAAAAATTTCTAAATTTACTTATTTAATTTTTTTTAAAAAAATATTAAACTGTATATACAAAATAGTTACCTTATAAATTAAATTATGCATATATAATTTTTATATAATATTATAAATTACAAAAAATTATATATTAATATAGTTCATAATTTTATGTATGAACGGTTATTTTTTTATTTTTTAATATGTTTTATTATTTATTTTATGTTTATATTAATATTTATATTAAAAAATAATTCAAACATTCAAGGTTATTCAAATTTTAATTAAAAAAATTCCCTCAAATGAAGTTCTAGTAAAAATTTTAACATATACAATCTCTCAAAATAATATAAGAGATTTAAATTCTGAATTTCATGCAACAATTAATAATGAAATCAACAATCTGGAGAGCAGGAATTGTTAATATTTATTATTACTATCATCACTTACGTGGATAATGAGATCAAGTGAATGAAACGGCAAGGAGAATTTTTGCGAAGGAATTGACTGACTAGTTCAAACATATGACTGAGCACATGTACGCTGTGCAAGGACACAGAACACGAAATCCTGTGTTAGCTTGACTAAAGACATTTTTAACTGCACGATGAGGGAAGGTCTGGGGATGGGCAGAACAGAGCCGAAGAAGCCCTAAAAGGAGTAGCCCAGTGGGTTAACTTAAAATTATGAGCAGCTAGCTTTATTATTGTCTGCCTAATAGATGAACGCAATTTGTACAAGAAACTGAAAAAGGAAGCCTGGGTGTTTCATCTTTGCAATTGGTGAATTTGTGATTTAAGATTAAGATATGCTTGGAGTTGAAAGTTGTGTAGCTTTTAAATCAGAGTTATTCTGAAACGAAATTATTATTTAGTAATTAAGTTGTAGGACGAAAAGTAAGAATAAAATAATTAAAATTTTATTATTTGAGTGGTATTTAGTTTTCTTGTTTAGTTATGATTCTTATTTGGCTATTATTGTTTTATATTAATAAGCTTGTTATTTATTAGTTTATTAAACACTTCATTCAATAATATTTTCAATTAGTTCTCCCTTTATGAAGGACAAACCTCTCCTTGAAGGCTATATAAACTACACATGAAAGCTATATTTCTCATAAATTCGAAGCGTATCTAGAACAAACATCTACTACTTTTAACATAATAACATTTAACATTGTTAGCATAGTAAATCTAGCAGCGTAGTAACATCTAATAATTGTTAGCATAATAAATCTAGTAGCATAGTGACATCAATATTGTTAACCTAGTATCTAGTGTTGCTAGTATCACCTCTACACTGCATCAAATTATTATACACCGGGTGCATCAAATTATTATATGAGGAGTTTAAACATTAATTAGTTATTAAATAAAACGGAGTAAATATTTGTGTTTATTTTCAAAATTAGACTAAAGCAAATACTTTTATAACTTTAGTTTGAAAATATGGTAAAATTACTACAATCAAAAAACATATTTTTAATGTAGTTAATGAAGTGTGGAAAGGCCTTAATTGTGTTAAAAAAAAAAAAAATTGGTTCAGTGAAACAAATGTGATAGATTCATTTATTGAGTGATTACCAATTTTAATTAATTTATGTAATTAACTAAATTAACAGACCACAAAGCAAGCAAAAAAGATAAATAATTTAACGTATTTTATATTTTTTAATTCTACATTCATGAGTCCACATTCAAAGAAAATAATTTACTAACAAATTAAATGATACAAAACACCAATAGATATATACAAATTAAAGAGTCACTCTTTTTATTGTTATCATTGTGTTGAATTTTTTAGGTAACTTTGTTTAGCGAGGTTCTCTCTCGATTTGATGCTTAAAACTTTTTTTTGACTTGTTTAGTAATATCCCTTTTGTTTGATGATATTGAACTCTCTACAACTTATTCAATGAGATTCCTTCACTTTGATAGCATTGAACTCTATTCAATAAGATTCTCTTGCTTGATTTGGTTGAACTCCCTCAACTAGTACATTTTTGCTTCTCCTAAAGAAAATCTTGTTATTTTATTGAAAAATAATACCAAAATGTCTTCTCAATACTTAAGATATTTAAATCTCTAGGTTTAACAAAATAGAAATTAAAAATTTATAATTTCTATTACGTTATTTTTACTTTAATAGCACAAATGAATATATGAACAATATAGAAAAGCAAAGCAAGACCAAGGAGAATAAAAATCATGTACAAGGCATTATTAATGGCATGTCCAATGCTTACCACAAAATTAAAAATGATACATATTAATAATAAAATCATCTTGTTTAAAGGTGATTAATTTGTTCTTAGTGCTTAAAGAAATAAATCTTCCTAAACATGAAAAAAAATCTTTTTTTTTTTTTAACTAAAACTCTTATTTTTTTAGTAAGTCTTCCTTTCTTTGAGTTGTAGAATTGACACCACTTGTTTTTGAATTATACTGGATGACCAAACTTTCTAAAATAACTAAAAAACTTAAGAATATCATATGAGGATTTAAACTTGAATGTTTATAATTGTTTCAGATTGTTGCAATAGGGCTAAAACATAAATATTGATTCCAAAATACATTAATAAAACTTATAATTTATACGTCCATGGTAATTTACTGTAAGATATCAACTCTAAAAATTCTAATGATATTTTTTTTTTTGGCATTCTTTTGAAAAAATATCTTAACATTCATTACTTAACCTTAAATCACACAACTCAAATAAGACTACAAAAAGACAAATCTAACGAATTGACCCTTTGTTCAAAAGTTAGCATCCACAATGACCATAAAAGGAATTATAAAAAAAAGTAACAAAGTTATATGACAATGTGACTAACTCTCCCTATGTTAAATGACTAAAAATGATACTCCACATACTTCTTCTAAGAGAATGGTCAACATGTATTATCATCAAGTATTTCATTTTCAAACTACTCTTTTTTTTTTGGCAAAAATGAACAAAGTAATCATAATAAACACCAAAAGGTGTAATCCAAAAAGCATTGAAGATGTATAAAGAAAATCAATTAGTATACAGGAAAATGCCTAAGCTCAAAATGAAAAACTATCCAATACGCAAATCCAAAAAAAAAAAAACAAAATGGAATAAGAAAAATCCAACAAAACCAATTATTTGAAATTAAAAAATGAAGTATAACCTAAAATGAAAAATAACCACCTCACAAGGAAAAAGAAAAAAAATTAACAATACAAAAGAGCTAAAGAGGTTGTCGAGCGTATCTTTGAAGAGCGAGTAGGTGGAGGTTCACTAGCAACAA
The DNA here is from genome assembly GCA_032402905.1 of Khaya senegalensis. Taxonomy (NCBI): domain Eukaryota; kingdom Viridiplantae; phylum Streptophyta; class Magnoliopsida; order Sapindales; family Meliaceae; genus Khaya; species Khaya senegalensis. Next base: position 6,380,971 of record CP135535.1, read on the forward strand.
GTGGTTGTGTAACTAGAATTAAAATATCAATAACAAGGGGATTGTGTTATAAGAATAGTGATCTCAGGTGCCACGATGGATGTATCAAGAATAAAAGTTGTTGGAACAAGTGGGTGTAATGTTAAAATAGTAGAGAAATAAGATATTGTAGACAATAGAGGGATTAAAAGATTCTCAATTCGAGTAAGACACTAAATGGTCTTGACTTGTTGCTTAACAAGGGGATCTTGATGAGTATGGAGGCACTAAGGCTCATTACGCACAAAGTCTTGCCATGCAAGATAAGAAGCAGAGATACCTTAAGATGCAAAAATAGTAGGATTCATTGTGGCTCCCCTTAAATGGTGCCACAACATGCTCTTCTTTAGGGATAAGATTCAGTAGCTGGCTATTTCTCATCTCCTATTTATCGATGATAGTATGATTTATTTCTCATGCGTTGATTTGAGTTTGTCAAAAGCCTAAGGAGATCTTTGAGTGCTGTATAGTAGCTTTTAGACAAGTTTTTAGTATGGAGAAATTGTTAATATTTTTTGGCTTAAATACAAAGCCTACACTTATTTTTAAAATTAAAATGATATTTAATTTACAGGTAGTTTTGATATATGACAAATATATTGGATTACCGTCAATGGTGAGTTGAAACTAAATGAACTTTTTTGACAATTTAAAACTTCGAGTAATTAACAAAGTGAAAGGGTGGCAGAGTTGATTCTTTTTTAGTTGAGGGAAAAAAGTTTTCATTAAAGTAGTGGCCCAAACCATCTCTATATATACAATGAGTGTTTTCAAAATTCCATGGGGACTTGAAGAGGATATTTAGAAGGCTGTAGCAAGTTTCTAATAGGCTACTAAAGAAAATAGAAGATGCATTCATTAGGATAAATAGGATAAACAGTGTGGAAATAAGAAAATTGGTGGTTTAGGGTTTCATAGTTTAAGGTGTTTCCCTTTTAGTGAAACAAGTGTGGAGAGTACTACAGTGCCCAGATTTCTTGGTTGCTCGGGTTCTTAACGCTAGATATTTTCGACATAGTAGTTTTTTAAAGGCAAAACCTAGTTTTTGCCCTTCATTTGTTTAGAGAAGCATATTATGAAGAAAGGAGATCATGAAAAAAGGCATAAGATGAAGAATTAAAAATGACAAAGGTGTAAGAATTTATCAAGATAATTGGTTGGCGAGACCCACAACATTCAACCCTACATCTATACCTTCACTTCCATAAAATGCAAAGGTTTGTGAGCTAATTATTGATAATCACCAATGAACTATTGACATGCTACAAAATCACTTTTCCTAGGAAAATATGGACTTAATTAAAATTATTCCTCTTCCAAGAGCAAATAGGGATGATTATCCCTTGTGACATTACAATAAAAGAGGCATATATATGGTGAAGAATGTTTATCGAATTGCCTTTAACACTATGCTCCCTGATCCGCCCAACTATTCCAAGACTTCTTCAAGCCTATAGAGGCTAGTGTAGACTCTATCTATTCCACCAAAAACGAGGTTTCATTGGATGGCTTTTTCTAATATCTTGCCTATAGCCAAAAACTTAGTCAAAAGACACTAATTGAAACTCTTACTTGTCAAAGATGTGGTATTGGTATGGAAGATATGTATCATGCTTTGGTGGAATGTAAATCCTTTAGGAAGGTGTGAAAAATGTCGACGTATTGGAAAATTGTAAACTAAGACTATAGTAGGGATTTGTGTAGTCTTGTTCTTAATGTTAGGAAAGTGTCATTAAAAGATGAATTAGAGGGAATGGTTTCTGGTTTGTGGTCAATGTAGAGCTTAAGGAATACCCTTATCTTTAAGAATATGTGTGAGAACCCTTTGAGATCATTTGCCAAGGCTGAGGCTTTGCTTGAACATTCCAATTGACAACGAAGAAGCTTTTGATCCTACAAGTGATGAATTGATGGTGAACTATAATGCATGGCAGCCACCATCAGAGGGTTAGTTCAAGGTAAATACTGATGCATCAATCTTAGTATTATGAATGGTGGCTAGTTTGGGTATAGTTGTCAAGAATTGAAGGGAAGAGATTATGGCTATGGCATGTAAAAGAGCATACCTTGCTGGACATGTAGAATGGGTAGAAGTAGAGGCAATGAATTTTGGCATCCAAGTTGCTATAGATTTATTGTTCACTCATTTACTCATAGAATCATATGCTAAAAGTGTTGTCAATTTAGTGCTGGGAGCAACAAGTAGCATTAGGGAGATATGTTGAATTGAGGAGATATATTGAACAAT
>CP135535.1:6383411-6439603 GCA_032402905.1 Khaya senegalensis
CCACATAATAATAATTATCTTATATTACAAAAAATATATATGTTATTTATACTAAAGAAAGAAAAAAGATGTAATAAAATATTTTTTTATAGTTATTTAAGACAGTGATTTATTTTTAAAGTTATTATCATATCTTTAAATTTGTATATGACGTAATAACTCGCTAGTATAGATATTTTCTTATTGAAGTCAAAATATTTTTAATTTCTAAAGTATGTTTAAAATTACTTCAGTTTTGTATTTGCATATTATCATTATCAAGATATCTCCTTCTTATTGTTTAATTGAAGTAATGTTTCTTTTTTAGTTAAATATATATGAATTATTACTTATTTGAATGATTGAAAAAAATATTAATATTTATTCGATTAAAGTAGTGAAGTGAATTGTTTAATCTAATCACTTAATTCTTTAATGATTCTTTACTTCTACTCATCTAACTCATTTGTAACTAGAAAGTCATCAATCTTGGAGATCCTAATTTTGTAGTATTTAAAATAATTGACAATTGTCTGTGACTTCATAATAATTAAAAGAAGAAAATATAACACTTAAATTGGTTGAAGATTACAATTGTTGTATTATACAATGTATAATATTTATATAATTTACATTGAGAGAAAAAAGAATTAAAAATAAAAATAAGTTTATTTTAAAGGTTATTTATGTAAATAATTTATTTCAAAATTTTTTTATCAATATAACCAATTTCACTTTTTTTGGATCAGTTTACCCTCAATGACCAACAAACATACTTGTTTGCTATAATAGATAAGTGACAATTGATACTTATTTGCTATAGTACACATGTGACAAATAACTCTTGCATGCAAAAGTAAGCAGGTGACAATTAACACTTGTTTGCTACAGTATATTAGTGACCTTTTAAAAAATAAAAATTATTTTTTATATTTTATATTTTTTAATTAAGGATGAGTAATTATATTAAAAAAATTAAAAAAAATTTATTTAAAATAGGTGAAATTTTAAATTTAAATTTTTTAATTTAATTTAATTTTAATAAATCGATTTATTTAAACTAAAGTAAAATATCTAATTTAACTTATAACTAGTTTTATGTAAGATTGTTATAATTTTTCTCTAATACAATTAATTGTAACTAATTGTTGATAAATTAAAAATCATTCATTAAATATAATAATTTTAAAAATTATGATTTTAAATGTTAATTAAAATTTTAATAAATGATTTTTATTTTTTATTTTTTTGTAATTTTTAGAATAAATATTCCCACTACAATGTATATATAAAATAGTAGTAAATAAATACATATTAGTATTTTATATTTAAATAAAATAAATAAATATAAAACAAAGAACTATTAATAAAAATATGATTACTGTATTATTATATTACTATATTTAATGTAATAATGTAAGTTAATCAATATAATTATTATATATTATCATAACGTGAAGTAATCAACACTTTCTCAAAAATTATTAATTTTGAAAAATTTTTGATAAAGTTTCATATTGTAAAATGATCATTTCTATATAATCTCAAACTTGTAAATTTAATTTGAACACTTCAGAGAAAATTTATAATTTTAACAACTCATATCCACAAACAGTTTATAAAAAATAAACAAATAATTCTAAGTTTCACACAAGTTTGACAAGTATTAAGTTGTTTACAATTACAAATATAGAAATATAGACATAAGTTAAAACAATAAATAATTATATTTTTAATAATCATTGTGTTTGGTCATGACATACTGGATTCTTATATGTCACGTGATTGTGTCTATATTATTTATAATAAGGACATTTACGAATGATCACTTTTTTCCCTGCAGATGGGATGCATTGATTTCTCAATTGATCGTTCGGAATGTGACCTATTGGCAACCTGACAATAGTAGATCGTACCTCTTTTAACATATTTTAGAAATTTAGATCACTAACCAGATGAATCTCTTTTACGTATGCTACTATAAGTGTGGTCTTCTTATAATACCTTAAACAAAAATTTTCGTAATGGTTTCAAACATACCTAGTTGTTGCAAGTGCATGAGTGCACAATAGTTGTTGGAGATCGAAACGCTTACATTGACATGATTTTATGCTCAGATCGACCACCACATTCTTGTCTTAGCCTTTTACCTCAAACTCAAAATATTACACAAAAAAATACTAATAATATAATAGAGGAAGGCTCTTCTTCTTAACCTTTATCGTTTACCACTCTAGTTAGTATGCCTTCATCATGTTTTGTTGCTTTAACTCTCTTCTTATAAAATCAACACTACAATACCAATCGTATTGAATCTAGCAAATCCATAATTAGGAGAGTATGTTCATCTTTTAAGAATACATTGATACTCTTTACAATATTTTAAGTTATTACGTCATACTTTCGTATTAAAAAATGACATCTATCTTGTTGTGAATGTTGCTCTCTAATGCTATATTAGGATATACCACTATTAACTTATCCATGTGTTTTTCAAACTCACTGAATATATATACTTTTGCAATAATATAATATCCTATAAGAAAAGTATCTTTCTTATGCCTTGCAGTAGGACACAACCAAATTATTATTATTATTATTATTATTATTATTATTATTATTATTTTATCTCACAAGAGAAAATTAATGATAACATATAAAATTGTAAAACAAATAAGATAAATAAAGTGTCAATGTAAGCATTTGATATACAAATCAAAGGCCATCTTAAGCTTAAAGTGTGGCCTACGCTCAACCAAAAAATCCCACGATTGCCTTATGCCCATGTATTTAATATACTCAGACATGAACACGCCACAGTTAGTGCTACCCATAGTTTGACAAGGCAAGTCAAAAGGCAATATCCATCTAAACTCCGTATAGCTATTGCGCAAGTTTTGTCTATCATCATAAATCCTATAATAATGTATGACATAAGGTAACAACATGCACAATGGCTTAAGCACCTTTGCCATCTCCCCATCAAAATGTTTCAATGGTACTAAGTCTTAGACTATAAGGAACTAGTCACATAAATCCATATCAAATGCAACCTAATAATCATTATAGACTAATGCATGGATAAAAACTATGTTAATGGTGCTCTAAGGCTTTCACACCCCCATGGAATCCCTTCTGATGTATTACTTGATATCTAGTTTAAGCAGGAAATATCCATCCACTATACATCTTTCATTTATCTCCCCTCACTAATAAATTAATTAGCCCTACAAAATATAAACATAAAACTTTTTGAAAAACATAGCAACTAAAACAACATTACATTGTAAACATAAATTTTACTTTATTTTACAATATGTACGTATAGGTGCAACGATGTTATTGTCCATCACTGTGGCACCACTCTAGGACGTAACATTTGTCAATAAGCTATCAAATGTAGGCACTCATTGATGTGTTGACATAAAAAGTAATAATGATTAAATGCGTTAGTACAAATGTATCAAAATAGACTTCGTACTTTACTTCTAAAATGTGACCACTTGCAGTATCCTCTAATTGAGTGTTTGAGTCAAAAACTTTTTAGAACCATTTCAGTGTCAAGGTAATTGAATACATTTCTATATATGAATTAGAAAATTCCAACCACCACATGCAATAAGCAATTATGTCATCTAGATAGGGTATTAAAGAGTTGATAATTAAGTTGTTCGAAAATTAAAGTAATTGCCAACTAAATAAGATTGGACAATTTCTCTTTAGAAAGTTTGTGTAAGGATTTTTACTGTGCAACCATTTTTTTTTATAAATTCAGCTAAACTAACTCTCTTTCAAGAAATTGTCGCATATTTGTTGTGGATGTTTGTCTGTGCAATATTTATGTGGCATTATGTGTTATCCCCATGCACAGAACATTAAATACAAATATTAAGCTTATTAGGTTTTATAAAAAAATGAACTGAGTTCTTCTCATAAATTGATAAGCCACCAAAATATGTATAACAAAATAAATAATTTCACGATTTCTAAAAATAAATAACGAATTAACCACCAACAATAACAACACAAATAAAGGCATCAAGCATCTTTAAATTTCAAAACTAATGTAAAAATATAATTTAATTATCATTACCTAAACAGGTGAAGTGGTCAATGTTAATGCAGGACTATTAATGTAATGCCTTTAACTATTTCAAAAAAAAAATATTTTGTCAAAGTTTTCTTTTAAAAATAGATATTTTCCTAATATAAAACTTGCAATTGAAATTTCAACACTTCTATGTATGTTTTTCATATTATCAACTACTCTTCTGTATCCAAATAAAAGAAACAAATAATATGTATCACTTTAGTATCTTTATACAACTCAAAACTATTCATATTTAGTCACACAAAAACATAACAAAATACAACAAAACATCTTCTAGCTAGTAAATCTTTAATCGACTTCAATTATCATCCCTAGTCTTAATAGAACTTAAAAAGTAAGGGTGAGCTAATATTTAGTAAATATTTACATGCAATGAAAGTTTTAAAATAAAGTGAACAAATTCAATTTAATTTCTAAAGTTAAAAATATTTTTAAGAATAATATTTGAGAAAATTTTTATTTTATTAATTAATTTTTTAAACATGATAAAATAAAATAAATATCATTTTATTATGAATAATTTCATAAAATAATCACATATACTTTAAAGACATTATTCTCAGAGACTGTCGCTTTACTGATAGCCAACATACTTTAAAAACATCATTTCTATGGGCTGTCACCTTACATAATTTTTTATTTACAGACTTTTACTATGAAACAGAAATCACATCCAAAGTCACTAGTACATAATCAACGAAGGCCATGCCAATTTCACATTTAGTAATTTCTAAATGAAAATAGTAATATTTTAAATTGTCTAACAAAATTATAAAAATTAACTTTACTAGTTTTAAACAAATATTTCAACATAAATTCAATTTAATCATAATACGTACATATATTCAAAAATTGATATGCATATACTTAAATATTTAATAAATTAAACACCTTATTTTTCAGTTTTGTAAAATCAAAATTATCATAATTATACATAAACACCTACCTTAAAATCTAAATAATTGACCGCTCTAGTCTTTTGACAATTTATTTTTTTTTTATAAAATTACCTCTTAAATAAAATTAGTAATAATATTTATTAACTCAATAATAACAATTAAAACCTCCACTTAACAAAATTTTACTTTTTAAAAATTGAATATAATCTTAAAATTATAAAATAAATTATCCAAAATTATTAACCTATAATTGTATTGTTATAATAATAACAACAACAAGCATAAAGAAAATTGTAAGTTACTGTTTATAGGTGGCTAATATCAATCGAGCCCCAAATTATTACATATTTATAAAATAGTTCAATACTTTAGTAAATTCTACTCATAACTCAAAATAATTCTAAATAATAATTTTGACTTATTTTGAGGTAATTACAACAAATAAATCCTAAAAATTATAAAATTTTATAAAATTTTTCTAATCTAACAAATTAGTACCCAAAAAAATTAATCATAATATTCATTTATAATATCCAATATACTTCAATATATAAATATCTTCGATTACCACCAAATTTATTAATCTATTTTTATAACAAAATAAAAATTTTATCAATTACTTAATAATTAAATTACAACAATCATTAATCTATAATAAGTCTATTTAGAAAAATCATACTATTAATAAAATTCTAATCATGGAATAAGACTAATTTATACTTATGATTAATCACTAAAACTTGCAATACAATAATAATTATTATGATATCTAAAATCAATAACTATAACTAACAAAATTAAAAACTTTATAATATTTCAATTGCACTTTGATCTCAAGCAAACTCTTCGCTCACCCTTTTTCTCCGCTTCTTAGCCTTTTAACCTCATTGCAAACAAAACAAGTATGAATAATACAATTTTGACTTTGTTTATACCTACAACATAAGTGCAATAGCTAATAATATAAAAAACAAAATGGCCATTTGTCTTTTATTCAACTTTCAAGTCATTTGCTAGTTACATATATACAATTTCATAATTCTATGAGCTCTACTCACACCACCTAATCCATCCATCTATTCATGCAATTTATGAATATAATACTACATGTCTTTTCCCCCTTTTTATCTTTCTTTCAACTCACGCAGGCTCCACGTACTTGAAAATCATTCATGTAGTATCATACAATGCCAATAAAATTAAATAAAAATAATAATAATAATAATCATAACAAGTCATTACATAAAATATATATATAATAATCAAAATGGATCCCAATTTTCAAAATAATTAATATAATAATACTAATAATACATGCTATTACAATTGACTTCGCGTATCTACTCAAGAATGCCACCAACCATCTATCGAAATTCATTGCAATTACATCAACTTTGTGGTTGACTCAATAGATATCATGTTGAAGATCACATATATCTTATCCAAACACATTGCATTGACCCATCATATTCTATTGCAAATGATCAAGTCAAGCCATCACATTCCTCCTAAGGTCGTTGTCATAACTCTATTTATATAACGTATCATATGCAAATGAATAGTGTGATGATGGTACAAGTAAGTGAAATTGCAATGATTTAGTTGACAAACGTGAAAAGCCTATGGGTAAATAATGTGGTTGGCAGTGTAGCCAAGAAATGTTTTACTAGTGCAAGAAAAAAAATCTTATAGTGCAATTTATGTTAACCTTGAATGCATATGACTTTATGATTAATTTGTACAAAAAAATTATGGCTATTTAAAAGTCAATATGAATATTAAGATGATCTTTAGCTCTACCAAACAACCGTTCACCCAATAAATTACCACCTTTTATGCCCTCTGTGTAACACCTTATTTTTCTTTAATAGATGTTAGATATTTATATATAGATAATAAGTTATATTTTAGAAGATATATGTACTATATAGAAAATAATTGAATATTTTAAAAATAAATTATAAATTTGAGATCAAATAAATAAAAAGTATCAAATTAAGAGCTAAATTGATATTTTATACTAGTATAAATAAAAGGGTTGATTTGTCTTTATAATTTTGACGTATTTGGAAGAAAGAAAAAGGATAAGAGTAAAAGACAAAAATAGGAAAAATGCAAAGGAAAAATAGTAAATTTTCTTATATATATATATATATATATATATATAAATTTTTGGATTAATGATTTGCTATTAGTAATAAGTAATTTTATTATTTAAGTTTTATAAAATATGATGATTAAGAAATTAAAAAAAAATTATTTGTGAAGAGATAGTTAACAAAAAATAAAATTTCTACAAAAATAATATTATAACAGTGATTTAATTTGTAAATTTTATAAAATTATGTGTTTTGAATTTTGTTTCACGAAAAATTATTTTTTTTTTATTTTTTAATAATTTTCTAAATTTGACTTCAAGATGCAAAAAATTACTCATTTTTATAAAATAATTTAATGATAAAATTATTTTAATTAATCAAAATATTTTAAAAAAAATTATAAAATTTTATATATTAATTTTTAATTACATCTAATTTATCATATTAAAATTTCAAAGTAAAATTTTATATTTATGATTTGTTATAAATTTTGAATAAAAATAATCCATTACTAATTTTTATTTGGCAGAATTTGACGCTTTAAAAATAAAATTTATTTCAAATAGTTAAACTAGAAATTTAAACTTAAAATTTTAATAACTTATGGTCTATATGTCTTTATTATTTTTGTAAAATTTTATAACATTTAACAATATATTGTATTTTCTGAAAATTAATTTCATAAAGAATTTAAAGTCTAATGAGATTATATATGCCCTGTAAAAGTATATAGGAGTTTTATAAATGCTATTTTTTTTTTTTTTCTATTGTAAGTCAAAACGCTTAAATTAGCTTTGATTATGATCATTAAGAAGTAAATATGCTACATTTTTTAAAGAGAATTACAAAAAATATATGTATATATTTGAATGTATTTTCAAGAATATTTTTTAGTTATAAATTTTTAAGAAAGTATTGTTTTAACATTATTATATATTTATGTGACTGTTTATAAGTATATATATTATTGTAATTGTAATTGTTGATGATTGTGTTATTGTGATTTCTTTTATATTACGTGCATTGACATTTAAGTATGAATATGTGCATTGTGTTTAAAGTAATAAGAAAGTGATTTTGTAAAAAAATTACTCATGAAAGTTAAGTTTTGTGTATTAGAATATCAAATTTTATTACTTTCTTAATAGGTAATTATAAGTTTTATGGAGTTTTTATTATTTAATATGCCAATCTTTCAAGTTTGGTATTATTATTATTGTTCATTATTCTGTATGATATATGATAGACTTTTGGGAATACCTCTAAATATAATAGTCTTTACATTCATGTGAAGAAGTATTTGTGAATGTGGAAGGATTTACTGATGATCAAGGTAAGGGTGTAGTTCTTACTTTGGAGGCATGAGTATTTAATATTTTTTTTAAAAAAAATTACATGTGTCATTTGCGTTTACTTCACATATAGTAAGTCATCGACGGGTAATATTGGTTCATTTATTGATAAATGATAAGTGAAGTCTTACTAAAAAGCAATTAAAGGGAGATAATTTTAGAAAATTTTAAAAAAAATTTATATAGTATTTAAGTTTTACGAAATTTTTGAAATAAACATATTTTCATTTCATGCCATATGCATGCATTGTATAAATGTGCATTGTGTATAAATATGTATATATTTTATGTATATAAAAAACTTGTATACTTATTGAGTTTAAAACTCAAGATAGTTTATTGTGATTCCAAATAATTGAATGATTGTACACTTAGAAGATGGATTTGGCTAAACTTCTACTATCACTTGGCTACCTAACTATTTAGACTTTTGTAAATTTTCTTTTATTTTGTTACTTTAATTTTAGATTTTATTTTAGAGATTTATAGTTATTCATGATTAGACATATTTGATTAATTAATTTATTTACGAGTTTTTTAATAAATTATATGAAATTTCTCATAATCATATGAGTTTTATGAATATTTTAGTGTTATTCGATCCTTTAATATTGGGGGCGTTACACTCTGACTTAATGATCTCAAATAACTGTGCGACATACTGTTGATTAATTTCATTAGCCTCATGTTCTAACATAGCAATCATTTGAGGGAGTTATAAAAAAATTAATAATAAATATCTTATGGCCATACATAACATAATAATTTATGCTGTATTAATGAAAATTAAAAATATTTACCATGGAAGGCAATAATACATGCTTAAGACATTTTATTAAGAAGTCATGTCCATAATTTTCACTGCAGAATCTGTAGAACGTCATTGTTAATCTTATTGATAATATAATTTTATAATGTAAGCACTAACTCGTAAATATATATCTAAAAAAAAGAAAATAAATTAAAATTACTATTAAGCACATCACAACTATCAACATGTAAAGTAAGTATAACTATTTCAAATACATATCTATAATGTAATAGACATCTCAAAAAGGTTGTACTTTTCCTTAAAGCTTTTATCAGCCACTTGAAACCCTTATATCTACTGAATTGAGAAAGGACAAATCGTTACAAGGATTGCAAAGCATATTAAAATACGATGGAGCCCCATGCATATTGATTAAATTATACAAGATCTTCTAATATATTGAACAATCATTGATCCACATGATTTCAATTACCCTTAATGAACAAGAATAGCTCAAGCATGTAAAAAAGCAACTATCGTATCGCATCCAAGTCAAGTATGATAGAAAAATCAAGTTGGTTATACATTGTCTCTATGTTATACATAGTAATGATCGTCAGATCATTAAAGAACGCATCATTAAATAGAGTACTATCAGAAAGTTTTACATTTCAGAACTGTAAGGTCTAAACCAGTGATTAAACCAAATTCCATGTGTAAAAAATGAATGATTTGCTTGCCAATAAGAACCACATCCTGTTCTTGTCTCCATCTATATCAATGCCGTGCAGTAGCATATAATGGATGATAATGCATGAATATTGCATATCTTCAATATTCGAGAAATGCCTAAAGTAAGTTTGTTTAAATAAATCAACTTGTTGTGAGTAATAACTTCCATATTTGTGTTAGTAACCACTTAAAGTGGCCCATAACCCCTATGGCTATCATTAAACTGTCCACTTTATATTTCATAACTCTAATATCTGCAATTTGAAAGTGAAAATTACCATAGTTAATACTTGATAACTCCTATATAGTTTTTTATGAAAAAATTTATATAAAAAGGAGAATACATAGAAGATAGTTCCTAAATTCATTTTTCATGTTAATTACCATTAAGTAAAAATTAAGAGAGTTTATAAAATATTTCTATCAATTCAAGTTTGATAGTAATAGTAATGGCAAGAGGTAAACTTTTTTGGACAATTTAAATTTTCGCAATTATTTCTAAGCAATAGTTTAGTTTCTAAACTCACATTTGGTATCAAAACATGTCAATAATCTCTACCTTACTTAATTTATTGGGTATTTTAAAAAAAATATGAAATGATAGTGGTGGATTTGTGAAATTTTTATATTTTCAAGTAATATGAATTTGTATATTTTTAATATAAATACATGTTATAAATTATTTTAGCATTAAATTTATGGTATTTTAAACGTAAAAAATATTGAAAACAACGTCAAAAATAGTTGAAAAGATGATCGGATATGTTTTCGGATTTGTGGATCTGGTCGACCTGTTTAGAGGTTGAAGAAGACCTTTAGATGATTTGTTGGTTGCTTTTGGGCTATATAAATGACATGTCCTTAACCATTAGGTCACGAATTGCTTTTATATTATAAAAACACATTTATATATTTTTAACCGTTTTTTGTTCTATATTAATTGCGTGAAAAATTTAAAATACTCGAATTGAACTGATATTTGAAAAATCACATTTTTAATTGTTGGGCTAATTTTCCCGCATGTATGATTTTAACAATTTAATTCATTAAGAATTTAATTTAATTTTTTAAAAATTTTTGCCATAATTAAATTATACTATACAATTTAGTTCAAAATTTTATTATTTTTCATCATAATTTTGGTCTAAATATATTATTTATATGCCATTTAGTTTTAAATTAAATTTAAATAATTTCAATTGTACATATTATTTAAGTTTATTCGATACAAATTTAAATTTAATTTAAATATTTAAATTTATGCATATTATTTATGTCATGTTATATGTATAATTTAATTTAATTTTAATTATTTATTTTAAGTATATAATTTATATTTTATATGCAATAATATAATTTGCTTGATTTATATATATTTTTTATGCATACATTATAAAAATAGTAGTTAGTATGCAAATTTATTAAAAAAATATATAAAATTTAAGTAAATGATAAAAATGTCATATTAAGTACTATCGTTCAGTATAATTATAGTATTTTATTTGATTGTAATTACATGTTTGAAAAATTCTATTTAAGGAGATTGGGTTTTAAATGGGATTACTTGTGACCCTCCAATTGTTTTTGAGAATTGACTTTTTATGGTTATTAGTCAAATAAATATAGAAATGTTTTGAAAATTTTTTTTATAAAGTATAAATATTAAAATATGTTCATAAATTAGAATATTTTAGTGATTCATAAAATTTAATACATTAGAGAGTAGTTACAACATTCCTAAATTAAATGAAATTTTATATTAAGTTAGGATCGCATATAATTTAAAACATTAATTATAATTAATCATATTAGATGTGATAAATTTTATCTCACATGAATTTTTATTATATTTAAATAATTAATTACGATAAAATATTATATATTATTTTTCTTAATTTACCCACAAAAGTAAAGAAATTAAATATAATATAATAATTTTATCATTAAAATGTGTGAATCTATTTAAATAATATACTTAATCCACAAGTAGTATTTTATGTCATGTAATTCATATTTTATAAAAATTTTATATTGATAAAATATGATAATATTTAAACCTCAATAAAATTCATCATAAAAATATATTTTTGCAATATCACAATTTACAAATATATCTGATATCAACTTAGATATTCCTGAATTGGTTTAAGATAATTATAAGACATGAAAAAAGAAAGTATTGTTATATTTAGGGTGATAGGATATAGATTATACTATATGGGAAGACGAACCACCACTCATTACTGATATTAGTACTTCAGCACAAATTAAGTTTTATGAACGTTGGGAGCGATATAATCGTCTTAGTGTAATGTTCATAAAAACTAAAATTTCTACCAGTATATGTGATTTAGTCACTCAGCATAATGATACCCGTGTTTTGATGAAAGTTATAGATAAACAGTTTGAATCTTCAGATAAAGCACTAGTTAGTACTCTTATTATGCAAGTTTTTTCTATGAAACTTACTACTAATCACCGATGTACGAGAGGACATCATGAAAATAAGGGAAATTATGGTTCAACTAAAAATTTTAGATATGACAAAGTCTAAATCTTTCTTTATGCACTATATCTTGAATTCACTTTCACAACCATATGGACCCTTCAAAATTTTTTATAACACACATAAAACTAAATGGTCAATTAATAAATTATTGACCATGTGTGTTCAAGAAGAAAGGAGGTTGATATCGAAGATGGGAGTGAATCTTCAAAACACACATTTAGTAAAAAAATGAAAGATTAAGAAGAAAGGAAAAAGTAAAATACTTGTCTAGGCTGAAATAAAAAAAGAATCCAAATATTTCTTTTATAAGAAAAGGGACATATAAAGAAAAATTGTATTAAGTTTCAGCAATTACTTATTAAGAAAGGTATTTCTTTTTCTCTTATAAGTTATGAATTTAATATGGCTAAAATTTATTATAACAAATGGTGAATTGATTCTGATTCTACAATTCACATTATGAACGTTTTGCAGAGCTTACAAAACCTAAGAAAATTAGTGGGAGTTGAGCGTTTTATCTATTTTAGAAATAAAATAAACTCAACTGTGGAGGTTATTAGGATATACAGTTTAGTTCTTAATAGTGGTTATATAATAAATTTGAAAAATACCTTTTATATTCATAATTTTTCTAGAAATTTAATTTATATTTCTAAACTTGTACCCTATGGATATTCTTTTAATTTTTCATATTTTTTTTGTTAAAATTTTTTTATAAATTAAATCTTATTAGAAATTGTATATTATCTGATTGTTTTTTTTATATTAATTTATAAAATAATACTTGTTATAATACAATGCATACTCACACTGGTCTAAAAAAAATGTGTTATGAATGAAAATTTCTCTATATTGTGGTATTGGAGAATAGAACATATCTCTATAGAAAAAATAAATAAATCAACTTATTGTGAGTGGTAACTACCACATTTGTGGTAGTAACCACCAAAAATGACCCATATCTCCTATGTCTACTATTAAACTGTCCACTTTGTATTTCATAACTCTAAAACCTACAGTTTAAAACTGAAAACTGATGATTAATACTTGATAACTCTTATATAGGTTTTAATAAAAAAACTTATATAAAAAAGAGAATACATGGTAAATGGTCTTTAAACTCATTTTTCTTATTAATTATTATCAAGTGAAAATTAATAGAGTTTGAAAAACCTTTCTATCAATCCAAGTTTGATAGCAATAGTAATGATAAGAGATAAATTTTTTTGAATAATACTTCCGCAGTTATTTCTAAACAATAGTTTTAGTTTCTAAACTCACACTTGTGTCGCAATTAACTTTTTTTTAATATTCTTTATTGCCCTCATCATGCATAATAACTAAGCTTTGCATGAAAATGGTCGTTCACTCTAACATTAAATTGTAATAGAATTTTCATTTTTACCTACTAAAACTATACAAACAATTAGTTATCACTAGATATTACATATAAAAATATAACTAAATAAATAATATAAATTTGTTAGACAATATAATTTTATACTTTGAAATAATCTAAAACTTGCATATGAAATTACAATAAATTTTAATTGACAAAAATTAAATGATTTTTGAATATTAAATTAGATATCTTTTAAATATTGATTATTTACGTAATTAAAATAACTAAAATTGTTGGTTTATCTTACTTAAAAAAAATTAAAATTTTTTATTTAATTACTAACCAATTTAATTAAAAAAAGCCTAAAAATTAATTTTTTTGCTAATACAATGAATCACACTTAAATTATAATTAAAAATTATTTTATTATTTTGTAAATTTATAATTTCATTAACTACCTAAAATTTGAGTAAAATTTTATAATTTAATTAACAACCTAAAATTTAATTTTTTTCTAATACAATTAATCATATTAAATCATAAATTAAAAATTATTTATTAATTTATAAATTTAAAAATCTAAAATTTAATTAAAATCTTAAAATTTATGTGCAAACCTAAAATTTAATTAAAAGCCTAAAATTTAATTGAAAATCTAAAATTTAATTTTTTCCCCTAATACAATTAATTATACTTAAATCATATACTAAAAATTAATTTATTAATTTATAAATTTACAATTTAATTAAAAATATAAATTTTAATTTTTTTCTAAAATAATTAATCATACTTCACAAATTAAAAATCATTTTAATAATTTATAAATTTTAAATCTATGATTTAATTAAAAGCCTAATTTTTATTAAAAATCTAAATTTTAATTTTTTTAATACAAATAATCATAATTAATTCATAAATTAAAAATAATTTATAAATTTATGAATTTTAAAATATATTATTTTAAATATTAATTAATTTAAATCATTTTTAATTAAAAAAAAAACCTTTACCACTTGCCTGGCTATAGAACTACGCAGGTGCATTGACTTAAAAAGCAGGTGGCAGGTCGTATTTTCAATAAAAAGCAAGTTGCCCACCGGGGCAGCTACAGAGCCATACGGATGGCATTGCCCACGTACGCGGCTACAGAGACACGCGGTGTGGGCGAGTACAGGTGGGTGCAGCACTTGCCTTGGTGCCGCGATCCCCACACCAGCGCACGCCCATCGCCACCTCCAACGACCGTCACCATCCAAAATTTGTTGAACGATACACTCTAATATCCTATTAACATAATATAAATCTCATTTCTTAAAAAAAAAAAAAAACCCACTGACTTTTGTTTGATTGTCAAAAATATACTGTCGAAATATGGTTGGAGATGAAGCAATTTGTGGAAGTAAGATTCGGTTGAGCGTTTTTGATTTGGTAAACCAAAAACTTGTTATTAAAGGTGAAAGTGTCCAAACAAAACAAATTAGTTATTTTGACAAGATTTTTTTTGTTAGTTAATTATATAAATAGAGTTTAAAATAAAATTATTTTAAAAATATTTTGAAGAAAAAAGACATTAAAGAGAATGAATTGGTTCCAACTTTAAAGATTATTTTGCATATTCCTAATACCACATTGATATCTGTATTAGTTGTTTGAAACTATGTCTCTCTCTTCTATCAATGCCTACTTAATATATTTGACATATTTCATTAATTAATTATTAATATAACACTCTATATCACTTGTTATTAAAGATAGTTAATTCAAAGTAATAATTTATTATATTTTTATTAAATTATAACCTCCTCAAAATAATAAAACATGTAACACTTCCAATTCTAACCTGTCATACAATATTCAAACTAATCACATAATATATTTGACTAGAACAAAATTTAATACTTATTTAAACCTCATTAAATATCAAAACTAATCAATGGTCACTAATTATTAATAACAATAGGTCTTTAAAAAGAATAATGTAATTCATTAACGTAACGATTGAAAAATTGTGAACATCTTAAAACTTAAAGAATTA
Organism: Khaya senegalensis; assembly: GCA_032402905.1. Taxonomy (NCBI): domain Eukaryota; kingdom Viridiplantae; phylum Streptophyta; class Magnoliopsida; order Sapindales; family Meliaceae; genus Khaya; species Khaya senegalensis. Next base: position 6,399,221 of record CP135535.1, read on the forward strand.
AAGCATAGTAGAAATTCGGCCAAATTCATTTATTATGATCACATACCTTTATTCATCTAAAATTATAATAAATTAGAATGACTTTTAAACTTAATAATTATATTAATTTTGTTATATATAAAATACATACATACTTACTTACATATAATACATACACATGATATGAAATGAGATGAACTCAGTAATTATATTAGTTTTTAAAAACTTTCGTAACACTTAACATTTTAAAAGTTTCTTTCAAAATTTATTATAAATATTGTTATTCAATTATTACTTAGTAAAACTTATTTATCACTTATCACTAAATAATCTTATATCATTTGTCAATGATACATTATATACAAGACAAGTATAAATAAAGTATATAATTTTAAAAATAATAAATACTCATGTCTAATTGTAAGAGTCATTTTTTCATCTTAATCATCAATAAATCCTTCCACATGTATCAATACATCATCACACAAATGTGATGACACATTATATTTTTGGATACTCTTAAACATCTCTTTTATACTATACGAAACACTTATAATACTTAACAATAGTACCAAACATGAAAGAATGACCATATTTATAAAGACTCCAAATAACTTATAATTACCTATTAAGTAATGAAGTTTGATACTTTAAAAAAATTTAAATCTTAGCTTTCATGTAACTTTCTTAAAAAAAGACAATCTTTTTTCTTGAAATAACATGCTTATGTCCATGCTTTATGTTGATGCATAATGCTTATAAACATACACATGAACACTAATAATCATATTTGCATAATCATGCATAAATGATCACTTGCACAATTTCAATACTTGTATACAAAAATGCACTTTATATATTCACATAATTGCAAATCATATAATTATTCATGAATAAATACTTGCACAATACCATTACATAAATTAAATTACTTTCCAAATATTATCAAATATATACATTTATTTATTGTGATTTTTTTATAAGTTTAGTATAATTGTATCTTAATGTTCACAACTAAATTAACTTAAACACGTTAGCCTTAAAAAAATGTTTAAAATGAAGAGATAAGAACATAATTTTGGTGAAAGGCATTTAAAGATACGATCAAGCAAATCTTAATCCATGCCACTAGATTAACTCATCTTATAAGGAAATCAACCCTATTAAACTCAAAAAAGCTTTACATGTAAAACAAATTTGAAAACTCCTTGATAGTCACTGTAAAACCCTAGTTCAAAATGGTCAAAATATTTATAATTTTGACGAGCTATTTAAGCACCAACTTGACTCTCACTATGTGCTCAGCTACTAACTTGTCACAAGCATTATTCATGAATACTATTTAGTATTCACAAATATTATTTACTGCTCAAGTGTTTGGTTGGCTTTCTTTTAGTGCTCTATTATTGACTTGGCACAAGTATTGTTTACTGTTCATCTACTATCCATATGTATGGCATTATTCATGAATGATACTATTTATATGTACTATTTTTATGTATGATGCTATTCACATACATTGTTCATATATATTAGTTATCGAATATGTACCACAATTCAACAATAAGCTTACATAAATATATTACTCTTAACTCCTTACTTTAATCAAAAAAGAAAATCTTAGCATCACAAAATACTACATAACGATAAACAATTTTTTTAATGCATTAAAAGATACAAGTAACTTTATCACTAACAGATAGGGGTAGGTAAGTTCATTTTGGATTAATTTTTGGTTCAAAATCCAAACTAATACAAATTTATTAATTTTAGTTTAAACTAAACCAATCCAAACTATTAGTAAGAGACAAACTAATCCAATCTAAACTGATAAATGTTGGTTTAAATTGTTTTATTTTGTTGATTTAAGCCTAAACTCAAAATTTTACTTAATTATAAAGCTCAATTCTTATATCTAAATACATTTATCTTTAATCCTAAACAATCAATATAATTATAAGTGTGAAGGTTTTATTATAGTATAATATGATCTATTATAAAAACATAAGATGCTTCAACATAAATATTTCAAATATAAAATATTTAAAATTTTTTAAATCTATTTATTTGATTTGGTATGATTGGTTTAGACTAAGCCTAAATAAAAAATCAAATCAATATTATCAATTTAATATTTTCAAGCCAAAATTGATCTAAGAGGTTTACAAACCAATCAAAACCATCGATTTAGATTGGTATTTTTGGATTTGCCCACCCCTACTAATAGATACCTAATACTATACATCTTTGGAGGTATGGAAAGAGATTTTGACTCAATCATAGAAGGCTAAAGACAACTTCAATTAAGAAAGTGTACTGAATGCTTTTAAGTTAAGAAAATAGACTAAAAGCGTGGAATAGCACACTCAATCTGGGCTTTCCTCGTAAAGTCACTGTAAATTACACAAAAGCAAACTCTAATCAGAGAAAGGACAATTGAATTACAGGCAAAACTGAGAATTGGATCCAGGTGGGCCTCTCAGCTTATGGCTCAATTCTATAAGCCCAAGCCTACAGCTTCTGTGTTCTTTCCCGCCAGAAGATAGTAGCCTTCAAGGATTGCCCTCTCCTCTGCTCTGTTACGTGTTCATCTCAGTGATCAAGTATTGACTTTGTCACTTGATGGAAAGGATTACCTACTGCTCTGTCAGTCAAGAAAACTTTAATTACTTTCATGTGTTCTGATTCAAAGTATGTTGTATATATATAAGCCTTGTATTCTTGCTACTGCATGATTGTATTTTTGAGAAAAGAAACTTATACAGAAAAGTTTTGAAACTCTTCAATCTCTCTAAGTTCATATCTTCTGCATATATCACAAATTTCAACTTGGTATCAAAGCAAGTGCAGAATGGCAATAAGCCACCACTCAACAACATCAGTACAAACAGATACAAACAGCCTAGCACCTCCAAATGCAAGTGCAGCTGGACCAACTATTTCATTCCCCAGCACAATTAAATTAACAGACTTTAACTTTCTGCTATGGAAGTCATAGGTTTTGCCATCAGTCCGTGGTAATGACCTTAAAGACTATCTCGACTCACAACTGAGTCCACCCAATAAATACATCACTGCTACAATAGAAGATGAAATCATCACCACTGTCAATCTAGCCTACAGGATATGGAAGAAGCAAGATCAACAATTACTTAGGTGGCTGCTATCCACTCGAAGTGAACCCATGCTAGCCACCACAGTTGGCTGCTCAACATCCTCTGAACTCTGGCAGTCACTGGAGAAGTCCTTTGCTGCCAAATCAATGGCAAAGATTGTGAATCTTTAAAGTCTCATCTCATCTACAAGAAAAGAGAGTATGAGAGTTTCAGAATACTACCAAAAAATGAAGGGAATCTCAGATGCTTTGAGAGCATCAGGCGACAATTTGTTTGATAAGGATTTAATAATGTACATACTTGGTGGACATGACAGAGACTTTGAATCAGTCATTGTCAATTTATCCTCAAGAGTGGAATCAACACTAGAAAAAGTATATTCCATGCTTCTTAATCATGAAAACAGGTTGGACAGCTGGAATGGGGTGCTAAGTCCAAATCTCGAGCAGGAAGTATCAGCTAATATTCTACATTCTCATCAACAACATAAAAGGAACTAGAATGCTTCAGGTCAAGGAAGAAATTCACAAAATCATAATGGAAGAGGAAGATGAAGGTTTGGAAAAGGATCAAAACCCACCTGTCAAATCTGCTTCAAAACTGAACACACAGTAGCTGACTGTTGGCACAGGTATAACAAGGATTTTCTTCCACAACAGTCAAGACAAGAGAACAAAGCAACATATGTTACAAGTCCAGAAACAGTCATGGATCCAGCATGGCATATGGACAGTGGCTCCACGAATCACAAGACCAATACTCTCTAAAATCTCTCCACTAACTCTGAATACAAAGGAAATGACAAGCTGGCAGTAGGTAATGGTCAAAACTTTGTCATATCTCATGTTGGTCTTGTAACTTTATCTAACTGCATTAAGCTTAAGAATGTTCTATATGTGCCTACCATAACCAAGAACTTGATCAGTGTGTCTAAACTATTAACAGATAATGATGCTATTGTTGTATTCAATAAAGATTGTTGTGTTGTGAAGGATCAGAAGAGAGGGAAGTTACTACTTTGAGGAGTGGCTAAGAAAGGTCTATACAGGCTTCTGAAGTGTCCTCCTTCACTCAAAACATCATCTAACTTAAGATCATCTTTTGACAGCCCGAGGCGTAAAGAATTCAAATCACTTTTTGCAAGATCCTTGGTGAATCAAAAGTCACCAGTAGACTTAACAATTTGGCATCAAAGACTAGGTCACTCACATGTAAAAATACTAAAAACAGCCTTAAGTTTTTGTACTGATCTTAATGATATGAATGAAGGCACTTCAGTTACTTTACCTTCCTTTTGTTCAACATGTAAGTATGGCAAAATGCATAGGATGTCCTACAAATCATCTGAAGTTAAAACCAAAAAACCACTTGAATTAGTACATACAAACTTATGGGGTCCAGCCCCCTTACCTTTAACAAATGGCTATAGGTTTTATATAACTTTTATTGATGATTATACGAAATTTACTTGGATTTTTCCCTTAACTCACAAATCTGAAACATTCACAACATTCAAACATTTCAAACTTCAAGTAGAAAACATGCTGAAACTAAAAATTAAAGTTATTCAAAGTGACATGGGAGGAAAGTTCAAACCATTGGAAAAACTCTGTGCTAAAAATGGAATAACACACAGATATACCTGCCCCTATACTCATTATCAGAATGGTAGAGTGGAGAGGAAGCATAGATATATAGTTGAAACAGGTTTAACTCTCTTAGCTCAAGCATCCATGCCACTGAAGTTCTGGTGGGAAGCCTTTTTTGCCTCTGCATACCTCATAAATAGATTGCCAACACTAACTCTTCAAAATAAAACACCCTATGAGCTTGCCTTTGGTCACAAACCTAACTTGAGAATGCTGAAAGTGTATGGGTGCGAATGCCTCCCTTTTCTCAGACCTTGCAACAAACAAAAATTTAACTTTCATACAACTAAGTGTGTGTTTATAGGCTACAGCCCTCATCACAAAGGATATCTCTATCTTCACCCATCTAAGAGACTATATATTGCCAGAGATGTAATCTTTAATGAAGCCATTTTTCCTTTTGCCTCGGATCCCAACTTTGTGTCACATATTCTTAAACATTCCTTTAATGAATCCTTAGCTGCCTTGCCCTTTTTTACCTTGTCCAACTGGTATAACTCCCAACATATGGATCTTCCAACAACAAGAAGTGAGTCCACAGCAGTCACCTCGAATGCAGAACCTGTCCTCTCAGCTGAACATGAACAACAGACAGCACAACACTCAGAAACTTTATCTCAGTCCCTACTCTTGACAGAACACACTCAGACACACATCAAGTTTCACAATTGCCACAAGTGATAGCTCAGAAATCCTCAACAGCAGGGCATCCTATGATTACCAGAAGCAAGGCTGATATTCTCAAGCCAAAAAGTTAGCAAACAAACCTTGAAGAAATCCAAAAAAGTGAGATTTCGATTGATGAAATTCAAGCACTGAAAGATTCCAAATGGAAGACAGCTATGAGACAAGAACTTCAAGCCCTCACAGAAAGTCAAACCTGGGATCTGGTCCCTTACTCATCAGATCTGAAGATCATAGGATGCAGGTGGGTTTTCAAGACCAAACAGAATCCAGATGAAACTATACAAAGACACAAAGTCAGGCTTGTTGCCAAAGGGTTTCAGCATAATCTATCCCAGGTGTCTGCAGACACCTGAGATAGATTATGCTGAAACCTTCAGTCCTGTGGTGAAAGCTTCCACAATTAAGATTGTTCTATCTCTAGCTGTACAAAAGAATTAGAGTTTAAGGCAAGTGAACATAAATAATGCTTTCCTTAATGGTGAATTAAGTGAAGTAGTTTACATGGAGCAGCCTCTTGGATTTGAAGATTATGAGTCTCTCTCACACATGTTCAGACTCAAGAAAGCCATATATGGACTTAAACAAGCTTCTAGAGCCTGGTTCGACAGACTCAAACTGCTCTAAAGACCTATAACTTCATGAATTCAAAATCAGATGTATCCTTATTCTACAGAATTGATAGCTTAAGGATAATACTTCTACTAGTTTATGTGGATGACATCATTATTACTAGGGACAACAATTCAGAGCTTGAGAGTCTGATCCAAAGGCTTAATGAAACTTTTGCCTTGAAAGACCTTAGGAACTTGAGTTTCTTTCTTGGTCTCGAAGTCATAAGAACAGAAAATGATCTTGTGATGTCACAAACTAAATACATCACAGATCTCTTAGTTAAAACTGGTATGCTGCACAACAAAGGCATAAAGACTCCAATGGTACCAAATAACAAACTGAGCAAGCATGGAAGTCAATCTTTTAAGCATGGAATAGATTACAGATCAGTAATAGGAGCACTTTAATATGCTACTCTTACCAGACCAGACATTAGCTACTCTATCAACAAGCTCAGTCAATATATGCATGATCCTAAGACTGAACACTAGAAAGCATGTAAAAGGATATTGAGATACCTAAAGGAAACTGCTCAATTGGGACTCAAGTTTAGCAAGTCTAATGCCTTGGAAGTAATTGGATTCTCAGATGCAGACTGGGGAGCTAATCTTAATGACAGGAAGTCTATCACAGGATATTGTGTATTCTTTGGCAACAATTTGATCTCATGGAGCTCAAGAAAGCAATCTGTTGTAGCAAGATCTTCAACAGAATTTGAATACAGAGCCATTGCACACATTACAGCAGAGTTAAGCTGGATTAAATCTTTACTAAGTGAGATCAAGTGTAGTGCAGACAAGCCATCTATCATCTGGACTGACAGTTTGAGTGCTGCTGCTTTAACTTCGAACCCAGTTTACCATGCCCGAACTAAACACATTGAAATAGATATCCACTTTGTTCGAGACAAGCTAGCCAGCAAGGAGATTATAATTTGATATGTTCCCACTCAAGAGCAAATAGTAGATGTATTCACAAAACCTCTAAGTCCTAACAGATTTTGCTATCTTCGAAGTAAAGTGAAGCTTACTGAAAGAAAGAATGATGAATTCTCAGCTTGAAGGAGGGAATTGAATTACAGGCAAAATTGAGAATTGGATCCAGGTGGGCCTTTCAGCTTATGGCCCAATTCTAGAAGCCCAAGCCTCCAGCTTCTGTGTTCTTTCCCGCCAGAAGATAGTAGCCTTCAAAGATTGCCCTCTCCTCTGCTCTGTTGCGTGTTCATCTTAGTGATCAAGTCTTGACTTTGTCACTTGATGGAAATGATTACCTACTACTCTGTCAGTCAAGAAAACTTTAATTACTTCTGTGTGTTCTGATGCAAAGTATGCTGTATATATATAAGCCTTGTATTCTTGCTACTGCATGATTGTATTTTTGAGAAAAGAAACTTATACAGAAAAGCTTTGAAACTCTTCAATCTCTCTAAGTTCATATCTTCTGCATATATCACAAATTTCAACTAGGACTGCCTATTAAAAATTCTAACATATTCAACATAACTCCTTACCATGGCAGACATAAAAGGAAAGAGGATGAAAAGGCTCAAACCTTAAACCTTCATGTCAAATCTACCTTAAAAATGGACATGTTTACTTTTGATTACTAGAATATGTTCAATAATGACTTTGTGCCACAACAAGGGAAACAAGAAGTAAAGGTAGCCTGAATTGTAACACCTAAAGTAGTAGTTGATATTGGATAGTACATGGATAGTGGAGCTATTAATCATGTGACAAATTCTCTAAACAACCTATGAATATAAAAGAGGTGAGAAGCTTGCAATAGGTAATGGAGAAAACTTAACTATTTATGAACAAAACTTAACTAAGTAATTTTAATAAATTAATGATATATTTATACTCTTAATAAATTGATTGTGATAATAGTGAATTGGTAAATTGTGCTAAACAATGATGCTGTTTATAATAGTATATTTTATATTTGTAAATTGTTATTACTATTTTTTTAAGTGTTTGATATCTATATCTATAGATTTATATCTATATTTATCTATCATCAGTGTGTAAAATCTCTTTATGGTGATACTCTATATAAAAATAATTTCTATACAATTATAAAATATTTTGGTCCCATTTTAGCCTAATTATAAATAAGAATAAATTTTATATTGTAATAAATTATAATTTTTTAAATCTCGTCAAAAAAACTTGCATTAACATAGTAATAATTATTTGTATATTGCAATATATATATATATATGTTATATTAAAAAAAGAAAAAGATGAAATAATTTTTTTTTAAATTTGTTTGGGATAATAATTTATTTTTTTGAGTTGTTAGTGTATCTTTGAACTTGTAGGTACATAATAAATCACCTATATGAATTTTTTTTTTTTAAAATTAAAATATTTTTAACTTGTCAAACGTGTCTAGAGCTAATCAGTACAATTTTTTTTTTATTGGTATTTCTATACTATCATTTTTTGGATTATTTTCTTCTTCTTCTTTTTTTTTGTTTAATTGTAGTAAAGATTTTTTCTTCAATAAAGCACACACAATTCATTGCTCTGATTATTAATGTAGTGCACAATTTACCTCTATATCACTTGCACTAAGAAAATCTAAATTATATTAATAATTTATGTAATTACAACTCTAGTTATAACCTCCTTGTAATAATAAAATTAGTTTGGTCCCAATGTTACGACTACAAATAGTTTTTACTATACACACATACACACACTTGGTTCCATTCCTCCATTTTTTGTCTTAAAAGTATAAATAAGAATATTTTAATTTATTTTATTCTAAAAAATATAAATTAAACTAATTAAAGATATTTAATAAAAAATTAAAAATTAAAAACAAAAAGAACTTTGGGAAATTCAGAAATCGAAGATCGGAATTTGTTTTTTTAAACGGAAATCCCCTCCCCATCAGCATAAATTAAAATAGAGAATGAATTGGGAATTCGTTGAACCGGGAGCTTGTTATCAAAGTTTTCGTATTCATGTTGCATAATTGGCAAATTTTCCTGAAAGTGTTGTTGCCTTTGCCAGAGAAAAAGTTGCTGAATTGGAAGATTTCTCGCCTTTTGCAGTCATTTCAGATGATGCTAAAGATGAAGTGTGTTCTTTATTAAAATCACAATGCTTATAAAAAGGCATAATTAGTCTGTTGCTTCAGTTCCTAGTGATTATCATGGAAGACTTTTTTACAATAATACGCTTCAGCTGGATCCGATATCTAGTAATAGTAAAGTTTTAATGATGAAACTGATTTATTAGTTGGAAGAACAGCAACCTTAATTTAATCAAGTTGTTAACCTGCTGAAGTAGTGCATTATTTAAATTATTTAGTGCTCTAGACCTCCACTACTAATATGATAAAGTATTTACATGGACAACTGTGTGGACGGATGGGCTTACTACTATTGATCGTTGCAAAGACGATGCTAAAATATCGCACTAGTATGCAGTTGACCTATTGCTTAAGTTGGTCTGGCAGAAGTACCACAATGCTGTTTACAGGTTTTGGTTTTGTGATATATCCCACAGGCTCTTGCAGTTTAAGCCATGTTATAATTTATCTAGGAATTGTTCTAGCTGCCTAGGGAACTTTTATGCACAAGTGATATCCTGTTGGAAGGAATTTCACTTAACGAGTGATGTTATGGATGCAGCTCAAAATATGACAAATTATTTATTGGTAAGTTATGATTATAGTTATGTGCAGTACTATATTTTCTATTTTAATGCAGCAAGCTTTTTAAGGAGGTAACTATAGAGAGTATGGTAACCCTAGAAAATGTGCCAGTTAATTTGGTGAAAGAAAGAACTTGCAGTCCACAAAGTTTTGAGATAAAATGTGAGATTTCTTTTAGACTGCCTCTCTTGCTTTGCAGTGATGAAAAATACAAGTTTATATATAGATACGAAGTGCTAGAATCTTCTGTAGTTTACAGCTGTAATTAGGAAATATGAAAATGTAGAAAAAAAAGGCATTCTGTTACCTACTGTATTGATGAATGCAGGAAGGAATGATGCTGTGTCCTTGCATTAGTTGTCTTTAATCTAGGGGCTCTCTTCCTTGTGACAGGTGGAATATGGACTCGGTTGCTTTGGTCTGCAAGGCTGGATGATCTTGGCAAGGTTGTGTCATGGCTGAAGGGTCCCACGAAGTTGAGTTGGTGAGGTTGACTCGACAATTGTTGACTGTGCCTAATTGGGCTGGGTTACATGTCTTGTCTTGCTATTTACGTACCATATTGGAAGTAGCAAAGCTTTTCGTTTTCAGAAAGAAGAATACCGGTAGTTATTGTGTTAACACTGTGTACGACATTATTTGGAATGTACTTTTTTGGTTTTCCGTCCCCAGAATGCAACTTGTAAATCTGTTAACTATTAACAGGTGGGATACAAAAGAAAGAGGGAGAGTAGTCCCAGTGCCATGTCAATAGGCGCAGCCAGGGCTCGCCAATTTTTGAATGATTTCTCTGATTTGTCATTAGAAACAATGGACTTGAAGGAGGCTTTGGAACGAGTGAACAAGAAGAAGGACGACTTGGAGAAGGATCAGCATATCGTAGCTGGCTCCGGCAATTCTTGTAGTCGTCCTTGACATGAAGGTAATTTCAACGTAGGTACATTGGTAAATCCCAAGCTCGACGCGGTAAATGAGATGTGTTTTGATGGATCTCTGCGAAAGAGGTGTCAATTCCAATGCCCTCTTCTCCTCCATTTTCGTCTATACTACAAATACAGCTGCATGCAGGAACTGGTACGACTGAGGTAAGCCACACTTTGAGACATTTTTACTCTTTTTTGTTTTTAATCCGAAGAGACAGGAGTGTGTAGTTACACAGTAAATACTTTTTGATCCTCTCTAGACTCCAGGATGAGAGAAAATGTTTGATTCCCGACTTGCATAACATTATCTTCACATTTTACTTAACTACATTATGTGTTAGATTCTGAGTTCTCTTTTTTTTTTTTTTTTTGGGACTTTTTCCTTAATCTAATATTAGCAGATTATGACACCTTAAAAATTGCAGAATTTCAGAGTTCATACCTATGTAACAAATCTAAACCCTAAGAAATAAAATATATAATACATCCTGTGACAATTACCCAAATGCAGCAGCCTAAGCATGGGACTGTTTAAATATTAAATTTGTAAACCTGAGCAAGGTCCATATGATATGAGACATCAGATTTAGCAATTATTTTATCGAGTCATTTTCATAACACCGTACAAGATTCAAGCGTAGGAGATAATGACCCCTTTTTTTGGCTATTATTCTTCACTGCTTGTTTTGTTTCCTAGCTTAAAGTTGAATGTATACATCCTGTAGTTTATGATGGAAAGAAGTATCTAGACAACCTAAAAGATACATCATATGATTTAATTCTAGTTAATTAAAGTTTTCTTTTCTCTTGATTTCATTGACAAGATTAGCTTACAATTATTCCAAAACTCAATCCATAGTTAAAATCATTATATTAGTTTAATACGCCTCCAATGATTAGAATTGTACATGACATAATCATTTTTAATGTGAATAGACTAATAGTTATTGAATTATTACAAGATATTAAAATTTATATCTTAATTTTTAATAATGTTAATTTTGACATTTTTTTTAAACAAAAAAAAAAGGTAATACATGGCATGCTAATTAATGGTACAAATTTATTAATATAATTAATATAATTTTTTAAATATTTATCGTTATTTTAATAATTAAAAGAATTAATGAGATAAATAATATTAAAAAATATGATATTTATATTATTTTTTATTTTGTAAATTATTTTATATAATGTTAGTTTGTATAATATTATTAAAAAAATATATAATATTATTGTATCAAATTATATTTATAAGTTAAAGTAAAATGGGTGGAATTATTGATTACAAATATTGAACAACAAAATGTAATAAGATAGAATTTTGGAAGGTAAAAAAAAAAAAAGAGAACAGAAATAAATAAACGGTGAAGTAAATGCCAAATTAATGAAAACTACAGAAGGATATTCTTGTGAATGCCAAGAATCAGTAGATAACAGTACTAGATTTTCTTACCATTATTTTAATGGAAGAAAGTGATGTAAGGTGTCCACCAAAATTACAACGACCAATAGAGCTTCGCCACGTTCAGAAAACGGGGTGATGGATAATATATATATATATATATATATATATATTCTAGACCGAATGGATGACAAACAAGCTTATGATATTTGTCAATTATTTCCCGATCAAGTGAATAAAAATCCCAAATATAACGCATGTATGGCTGGCTGTGTGCTAATATTTTCTTAAATGATATTTAAAATAATTTATTTTTTTTAAAAAAAAAATCAATCAAAAATAATTTAAAAACTATTTTTCACTACAAGACCTGTCTCCTTTGTCCTTGAGATCCATGCGAACACCAAATATTCCAACAGTGAGACTGCTGGATTTTCAAATAGCCGCATTACCTTCAATCACCCGTACTCAATGCTGTCACACAAAGCTTCGGAATCACAAATTACACCAAGCCATGTATGCAATCAGATAAATACAAAAGCTCTGAATCCAGCAGCCTCACCTCCACCCGTGTTCGTTCCACACCGCTGTCACATAAAGCTTAGAAAGAAACGACAAATTGCACCAAGCCGTGTAATCAGATAAATACACAAAAGCACTTGACTTTTGGCAACAAACTAGCGATGCACTATAATTGGACTTTCTTACATAGTTTGAACACAACACTGTCGTTATATCTTTCCTTTTTCAGAAAAGGAAATTTCAGATTTGAAATCCCTTAGTTAGACGAACGCAAATTCTTACCATCTTAACGGCACAGTTAAATGACCAATCAGGACAACCAGATTATTGCTCTCTGCTCTTTCATTTGGAGGGACATTTCTGTAATTGAGAATTCTTTACGAAACAAATAATAGTTAATGTCAGCCCGGTGAAATAGTCATCTTCCTAATAAATAATTCATTTTTATTAGGCGTGCAAGCAAAGTTAAGTAAAAGAGAATGTGCAGTGGCAAAAGTTAATGCGTTTTGTTTTATATTCATCAACGCCGGATAGAGAGGCTTTCGAATGGCGCCCACGGAAACCTGAATCGTCGTCGTTTCGTCAGCAGAATTGGAAACTGAATTATACAGAGAGAAGAAGAAGAAGAAGAAGAAATATGAGCTGGAGAAGAGTGTTGAAGTCTGCACAGGCAGTGGTTGCACACAGCCTTCTCTTCTCTTTCACGTTATTGCTCGTTCTTAAACTCGATCATGTCGTCTCTTACTCCTGGTGGTTAGTTCATTTCCTCTCTCTTTTTGTTTATGTGGTTCGATTTTGATTGAATCACAATTGTTTTATGTTTTTTTTATTTGTGTCATAATGATCGAATAAATTGATCAATTCTGAGTTTTGTTTGGTGAACTTCAGTTTATGGCTCTTTCTATTTTCAATCATCTACTTTGGTTCTTTCAGTAAATGATTAAATTACTGATATTTAATTTTAATTGAGGATTATGGAGTTCTGGAAATTGTTTTATTTGGTTTGGGAAGCGAGTCCATTGAGTCAGCGCAGGAGTAGAAACTTTTTTTTTTTTTGTGTGTTTCTCGTAATTGTTAATCGGGTAAATGAAAGATATCTTGTTGTAATATGAGGTAGTAATCTTATTTGATAATTTTTTTTTGGCATTTAGCATAAAACAGCTGAAAGGGTGAACCAAATGAAGAAAAAGTTATGAAATTTGAAGTGTTTTGGAAAATCGAAGTACAATAAGTGATAAATTTCTAAAGCAGACATGCCTCGGAAAACTTTTGATGTAGATGATGCTGCTCATTTGTGAGCAGCATATAAATATATTGTCATGGTGACTGTGGGAAAAATGGAGTTTCTAGTTGCCATTGAGAAAGTTTTCACTCAATGTTCAATGATGATAATCATCCCTCCAAGCTTAAGGTGTCATCAGTTACATGAACAAGTGATGTGGGTGTCTGCGTAGAAGAAATTTAGAGTCGTGTTTGGCATGGTGGACAGGATTAGATTGTTACCTATGACTGGAATGGGTTGGGACTGAATTTTATACTTCAGTTGTTCGGTATAGTATTAGGCTAAACTACAGAACCTTTTAGAGGACCTGCTTATTGAAATACGATATTGCTTGAAGAAGTGGAACTATGAGTCCCATGGTTCCACCCAGATTAATTCTATTTTCAGCTGTTACATGCAGCTGAGTTTCCCATTTGAAAATGGTATTGAGGAAACCTTGAGAAAGAAAAGGATTTTTCTGAGTGGGATGGGCAGAATGATCTCTAGGTGGTAGACTTCTGTGACAGCAAGAAGGGACTTGAACCATGTTTAGTTCAATATGGAGAACAGAAATGGTATCTAGGTCGTAGGTTTCTGAAGCAGAAGCAACAGGAATATTGTTTGAAACTTGAAAGGAACTTTAAAGGCACAAGATACAATACTAGCTGCAACATTTGACTAGAAACATATAAACATAAATCCTATGATAAGGACAAATGTCTTAGCATGGTAATAGAATTTGGTAAGAATAAGAGATAATATAAGTTGATAAAAGATAAACATGAAACAGACAAGATATTTGCTTAAAGATTAGGACCTATCCTAATCAATTTCTCTTGGAACAAGACCGGTTTGCAATTAACATCTATGAGAGAAACTCTGTTAAAGGTGATTTCTTTCAATTGGGTCCTCTTTACTAGATTAAATTTTTAACATAACGCCAATATGCCATTACGATCAACATTGCTGGATTTCTAAAGCTGGAGTGCTGGAAAAGCTGTTTTTTGCTGTATTATATGACTCTTTATGTTTCCTTTGCACAGTGGTATTAGTCTTTAACTTAAACGTATGGGTACAATTGTGTTGTCCATTAAATATCCTGTAAAATCACCGCTAGTGGAAGAAGAGGGAGCATGACCAATTTGGTATTTACCTTGGATTCAGGGATTGTGAGAATCGAATGCATTGTTAGTTGTATGACCAGAGTTTTACTCTTTGAGTAGGTTTCTTTCTTCCATGGGATTGGAAGTACACGTTTATCCATGTAGTTTAACTAGTGGCATAGAAACATGGTTCAGATATTCTTCCATGGTATTGGACTATGATTTTTTTAACTTTCACCCTTCTCCTTATTGTCTCATATGGGTGAATTATTAGGCTTTCTTGTCAACTGTTCTGGCAAAGTCCTATCTGAGGATGATTTAAACATGACTGCAAACACAACTTTGCCATCAAGTTGAGCTTGTTTGAAGAAGTCTTCAAAGCTGGAGTGATTTGAGAAACAAGTTGGAGCCCCTGATTTACTGATGAAGTTGATGAAGTTTTCTTGCTGGTGTAGTGTGGATCCCTGTGTATCTGTGGTCATTGAAATGGGGAAATAGGGTAGAAGATTGCTTTTGTGGATTTCAATTTAAAATATGCTGTGTTCTCCTCAACCAGTTGTAACAAGGTCTCTAAAGCAGAATGTTTTGAGTTATGTAAGTAATTTTTGATGTATGGACCCATTCGGCATTTTCAATCCCAAGTAAAAGGAAAAAGCATTTATAATTTTAATTTTCAGTAATTATTGATGCGATAACTAGCACCAAAGTTCTATTATGTGTCATCTCTAAAGCAGAATGTTTTGAACGTTGTGTAAGTAATTTGTGATGTATAGACCCATTGGGCATTTTTTTGTTATGATTTTTGAATGTGTGGTTAAAATTATTTGAATATTCTAAGACTATATATTATTGATATCTAAAGCATGTTGTTTATCTACTATTTCTGGTGCAGGATAATATTTTTCCCAGTTTGGATATTTCATGCAGTGGTGGCGCGAGGAAGATTCTCAATTCCTGCTCCATCAATTCCACACAATCGTCATGTGAGTTTATATTTTTCTTTTCCATGTTGGATGAAATGGAATGGCTCATTATTCTATTTACTTTTGTCAGATTCTTGCAATTACTTAGAAAGAAATTATATCTAGCGTTATGCACATTAAATATTTAAATCCATGATCAAGAGTCCAAATAAGATTTCTCTTTCTTGGACAGTGGGCACCTTGCCATGCCATCGTTGCAACACCATTGCTCGTTGCATTTGAACTGCTCCTTTGTATATATCTTGAGAGTGTTGATGGTATGTACAAAGACCCTCAAAACATTGTTTTTATATTAATGGGAGTTGACAATGATTCTTCCTTGTCTCCCTTCACTCTTTTGTGTTTTTACTGATACATCGTGAATTTCTTCAAGAAAGACAAACTTGGTTAAAACTGTTATCTTTTTTGATAATTTCATGATAGTTGGTTAACAAAACATGAATTTATTGCATAAAGATTTTTTGGTTTGCGTATGATATGCACTTTTTAGGCTTTAAAATTTTGTTCTAATTTTTTTTTTCTTTTTCACAGTTCATGGTTTTGCTGCTGTCAACTTGAAGATTGTCTTTCTTCCCCTACTGGTGTTTGAAGTAGTTATTCTAATAGATAATTTCAGGTGTGTTCTTTAGCTGAAAATTCCATCCAATTTTTTTCATTTTTTCCCGTTGAATTCCTTGTGATGGTGATGGTAACCAATTTCAGATGGAGTGCTTTTTCTGGCTTGAAATATAGGCCCCAAGACATTAGGTTGAGTTTAAGCAAAATTCTAATTCTATTTGTTTTTCCTTTCATATATATAGTTTTTATCATTTTGGTACTGCATAGCATATGAATTGGTGATCCATTAATGCATGGTTAAATGACCTTTAATATTCATACACTTGTCCCACTTCCCAACCTTTCTGACATATAATTTCTCCCACTGATTTATTGATTTCTGAGACCATAAAATGAAAATCCAGCCTTCTGCATGCTAGTTGTTTGTTTTTGCTTGATTGCACCCTATCAATATTGGGCATTTCTAGGTAGTGCACTGCTTGTAGTACATAAATTGATGCATCTATTTTTTGCTGATTGAAATATTGCTTTGTGGCATTAAATTTTCAAAACGGGAAAGAAAAGAATCTATAAGGCTGTTCTTGTGGATGTATCTCCTTTGAATATGCCTATATCAATACAATTATGTTTCTTATTTAGGGAAAAAGATAAAAGTCTGAGCTTGTGGATTCTCTTTTGGGTTATTAGTGCCAGTGTTTTATAAGTTAATAACATGATTTTCAGTCAAGTTAAGCTTTTTTAATATACCAGTGAATTGACAGATCTTTAGGTTTCTTATTTTGTTTCTGAAGTTCAAATGCACAAACTTGGTATTTCATGAAATAACAATTGCAGTTTGTAGCTAAAACAATACATGCTTAAACTGCAAACAACCTTTCCTCTGTTTTTTCGATTTCTCCCCTCTAATCCAAAACTAACACTGTTCTGCTTTATTGGTAATTCATTGCTTTCAGTCTTTTTCAACCAATCTTGTACTGGCTTTGTGACTGAAAATTTCTTATTTTCTTTTTATTTTCAGAATGTGTAGGGCTCTTATGCCAGGAGATGAAGAAAGCATGAGTGATGAGGCAATATGGGAAGCACTGCCTGTAAGTATTGCCATATATAGCATGCAAGTGAAAATTTCTCACAAATTAGACCCGTGGTTGATTCTTCTTCAGTATCGAACAAGAAAAAGGAGAAAAAAAAAAAAGAAAGGAAAAAAAAATGAATCCTTATGATAATTTGATTTCACACCAAAAAAAAAACTGTTAAAAAACTATAGTGGCACTCAGGACGCATGCATGCTCAATTACCAAGTGGATTTTGAATAGTTGAAATGGTAGATTGTTAAGTTATAGAGTGTAACAGATTTGGAATATAAAATGTTTCTTTGTCCATTTTGCTTGTGTAGAAATTAGATAGTGTTGGGTCACTTTTGTTGCTCGAGAATTTTATTGCTTAGATATGGAAATTATTGACAGAAAAACAGTGTAATTCGTCTCCCGTCTTTTGGAATTTTTTCTATTGCTCTTGTCACGGGAGACTTCATCATTGTATAGAAACTGCAGTATATGTTGCTGAAACTGTTGTAAGTGTGGAAATTATTTAAACAATTAATCATTATTCTTATGAGTGTTTCTAAGATGGTTATTGTAACTGAATATTGGTAACTTGGATGTGGATATGCCAGTTATACCTTGAGATGACTATTTCTGAATTTTTAATCTTTTGTGTAGCACTTTTGGGTTGCAATTTCCATGGTCTTCTTTGTAGCTGCTACAATCTTTACCCTCCTGAAGCTTTGTGGTAATTTCTTGAACTCAATCTAGTTTTAAATAAAATTACATATTATGCTTTCTTTTTGAGGTTCATTTAGCAGTTTTATGATACATTAAATCTTGTCATATTATTTTAGGTATCACAATTGTAATGACAATGCCAACAATCTTTTCCCTTTTTTATTTGGCTCCGTTTAAATTCTTGTTTTATCATTATCCTACTTTCAATGCTTGCAAGGGAAAAAGTGATTCATGGATCTCCAAAATAATATATATTAAACCCCCATTTGATATGAATTCTATTTTGACAAACATTTTTTATGCCAGAAGCTCTCTTCAGTTTTTCTTTGTGTTGTTTTGTTGCAACTGGAAAAGAGCTCATGGAGTATTAAAAAAAAAAATTTTGTCTACTGTGAGAATCTCAAATTTCAGGCTATTCAGAGAAAATCTTTTGGATCTTTTTTTAAAAGGCTTAAATTGTCTAAAATACAATTATTTATTTCTAGTTTTACTCCATTCTTCTCATGTCATGACCTTAAAAAACTTGTATGTTAAGATAATTGGCTCAATCCATTATATTCTTCTACTATAATATATACTAAAAAGCTCTACTCGGAGAAGCTATACCACAAACCTGCACATATAATGTGGGGACTTCTTTTGGAATGGCAAAGTGAATGAGAATGAACGATTGCCAAAAAAAAAAAAAAAAAGAAACCTTCCTTGTGAATGGACCATTGCTTAAAAATTATTTTAAAGGAATTATTTATTTCTTGAGCAGTTGCCTTGTGCTTCTAGGGATTCTATTTCTGTAATAGAAGATTTGGTAATTGGCCCTGGATGTAATCTCAGGACTATTTCTTTAGTGGCTCATCCCTTTGGTTAACGGTTTCTTGAGCCCTTTCCTGTTGTGTCTACAGAGACGAGATTATGAATGATGACTTCTTATAAAAAATGTGGACTTTCCTTGATCCTGAAATTGCTTATGTTATTGCTTTCCCTGGAAATGTTTTTTTAGTACGACCTGTTTGTTTTGGTTATCCCATTTCTAGCATAAATGTTCAAGTCTTACTGGTGCTGATTTCATATTGCAGCAGATGTAATGTCTAATTCAGTACTGTATATGTATATTTGCCTAAGCATGGATTTTGTGACTTTTTTCTGGAGATAATGTAGAAATGCTCCTTTTTTTTATTTATTATTTTTGGAATTTCCTGGGTTTTCAGCTAGTTACGCATCTTTCATTAGTGATATTCTAAAGGTTCCTTAGGTTAGCATTCTTGGTCTCATTATTTGTTTCTGTATTATGTTATGAGTCTCAATATCAGCATCTCCTTGTCACAATGAAAGCTGCATATATGGCCCCCAAAATCTCTGTGCATATTACTTTTGCCACTATAATATAGCCGCCAAATTATCTTTGCCTGAATTTCATTAATCCACCATTTACTATCATCCACAATTCAATCATTTATTTAATAATATGGTCCTCATAACTGGTTTATGATTTTTCTTGTAAAAACTTATGCAGGTTATGTAGGAGCTCTTGGTTGGTGGGATCTATTTATAAATTTTGGGTACAATTTCTCTGCTACTTGTGTCATATACTTGATTTATTTATAACTTTGTTGGGTTGCTGCCTTCAATATTGTGACTTGAAAGGTCGTTCATGGTTTTGCAAGATCATAAAGTTATGAATATAAATATATAATTGTTGCAGCATTGCAGAATGCTTTGCTTTTCTTGTTTGTACAAAGTGGTCTAATCCTGTAATTCACCAAAGTCCTCGCACAAGACAATTTGGTTCATCTTCTAGTGTTAGATATCTTGACTGGAACAGCGGCTTAGTAGTTTCTGCAGAGGAGGATCAGAATCCAGATGGAATGTGTGGCCTGTCAGACATTGGTGGGCACATTATGAAAATTCCCATAATTGGATTTCAAGTCCTGCTTTGTATGCGTTTAGAGGTATGTGAACTATTGATTTTTTTATAGTGGCAACTGTTTGGTTCGCTTATTAACATATCCAAATGTCAGGGAACGCCTCCTGGTGCTAGAAATATTCCACTTCCAGTTCTTTTCTCTCCACTTTTCCTGCTGCACGGTGCTGGTGTCCTATTTTCTACATCTAGATTAGTTGAGAAAATTGTGCTTTTACTACGCAGCGGTGCTGGCACAGGAATATATTTTAGATTTTCTTCAAGAGCTCATGATTGCTTGGAGTTTTTGCACCACGGTTCCAGGTAATGGATTTTCAGTTGCATTAGATGGCAACTTCTGCATAGGCAAGATTCTGCGTTTGTTGAATCATATTGGGAGTTGGATGATACTTTAGGATAGCATACTAACATTTTCTGCAATTATAAAAGCAGGCTATTGGGTTGGTGGTCAATCGATGAAGGGAGTCGAGAAGAGCAGGCTCACCTTGTCCATGACAACAACACTTCTGGGTTAGTCTATAATCTACATTCATCAGATACATGAAATGCACAAATGGCTTGCATTTTCACTCTTGGGTTCGAGTGGACCTCTATGAGATATGATTGTTCGAACTTTGAGACAGGAAGAAAGTGAGGGTAGAACAATAGAAGCAAATTCTTGGACACATCTGGTATTATATTTCAAGCGGTGTTTTTTATTGTGTTTTTCACAATGAAAATTGGAGTTTCTGATTTTAATGATTTTGGGTTTGAAAACACATATTGGTAGCATGTTTTGGAATAGTAATCTGAAAATGAAAATTGTGAATATGCATCTAGTAGAATTTTAACATTTGAATTTGTTAGATTAGTGTAGATTTTTAATTTAAAAAATAATTATACATATATTAGTATTTGTAATTTTGTACATTTGAATTGTTTAGGACAAGTATTATATATATATTTTTCAAAACAACATATTCTCATTTTTCATGTTTTTTGGCCATTTTCATGAAACTCCTCTACCAAATAAGTTTTTATCATTTTTATTTTTCAAAAAGGAAAAATGACCTTTAGAAAACAATATCAAGCAGCCCCTTAGATTATAAGAAATTGTTTGCTTAATGTTCTGGTGAGTAGATGTGAAAATTGCCAGTAACTTGGTTTCTGTATCAGTGCAAAAAAAAGCTATAATAAAAATTTTATCTTAAAAAGAGTTAAAGCTCAACACCTTGTTCGAGCACAGTTGGTGCAATAAAGTTAATTATAAGAGGTGCGCCTGATGAAGTAGTCCGATTCTTATTTTTGTTTCCAGCATAGTTGTCTGATTATTGTGTTTTGGGTTCCCCAACTTCCAGGTATAATACTTTCTGTGGTTATCCACCTGAAGTAGTGAAGAAAATGCCAAAAAAGGATCTTGCTGAGGAGGTAATTGTAATTCTTACACTGTTCTTTTTAATATCGTTTTTTGGTACATTACTCTTTATCTATGTTTCTATTCTGTGTTTGGTTGCTAATTTGATTCTTTTATGTTCATTCTGTAATGTGTATTGAAATATAACAAATTTCTTATTATCCTGCTTCTGCCCATGTGTTATACATGTCTGGTTCTCATTTATCTCAGGTATGGAGACTTCAAGCAGCTCTTGGCCAGCAGTCAGAAATAACAAATTATAGCCGGCAGGAATTTGAAAGAATTCAAAATGTAATACACTCAACTTTGAGCAATGGTTTCACTAAATATCAATATGTAGTGTGAAAACAATAAATTAAGAAAGTACCATGCTTTGGAATTCCATTTATGAATGCGGTGCTTGTCATGGAATTTGCCTGTGGTCTGTTTGTTCCTCAGTGGCTAATGCCTCAACGTTTTCTTGGTATACTGTGCAGGAAAAAGTGTTGTGTAGGGTTTGCTTCGAGGGAGAGATCAGCGTCGTCTTGCTTCCATGTAGGCATCGTATCCTTTGCAGGTATGATCATTTATCTCAAGGCTTAATTTTGGCGGACGACTTTTATCAATACAAATTTGACATTTATCAAAGTTTCCCTCTTCTTATCTGGGTGTCATGCTCCTCGTTTGCTTATGTGCTGCAGCACCTGCTCCGAGAAGTGTAGGAAATGTCCGATTTGCCGTATCACCATTGAAGAGCGGCTACCTGTATATGATGTTTAAATTTCTAGATGCCGGCCTTTCTAAAAGAACTGCCTGTTCCGAAGAGGTCGAATAACTTGGATAAGGGAAAATTCTTTTACAGTTTTCGCTGGAACTCTTACACTGGTGGTGTTGATTTTTTTTTTTTTTTTTTTTGGACATAAGCTAACATTAGGAAATCACCGAGACTAAACTCCCATATGTTATATAACAAGGGTTTTTTATTTTTCTGGTTAAAGATCAGTTTTCCTGATAGAAAATGTAAATATGTATAATTTAAAAAAAAAAAAATCGTTGAAGAGGAAAAAACTATTATCACTTCAGTTTGTAACTTGTTACTTTGTCTAATAATTGTCGGGAAAGGTTGCATCATTTATTTTATTTTACACACACACAAGTAATATATAAAAATGATTCAAACACTCCACGCAATATTTGCATTATAGAAGTGGCATTCTTTCCTAATTTAATATCCTTTTAAACGAGGCTGTCATTACTAATGTCATTGCTAATGAACTAGTGATGTAATATCTTTGACCATTCAAATTGATCTCAACTTAGTAAATAACTTTGAAAAAGAAGTAAAATAATAATATTAATAATACTTGAAAGGAATAAAACACAATTAATAAATTGAACATAGAAATTAGTTTAATAGAATTGAAACTCCCGGCAAGAGACAAATAAGGTGATACAACAAGAAGTCAACAAGGCTTACAAATAAAATAAGCAATTTTCATTGTGAGAACATATTTGATACTTGCCAAATACGAATCACACAATGATTATTTTCACTCCACAGCAAAAACATTTAAAAACATACATATATTTTATATATATATTCATTTGCGATAACTCATGAGCAAGTAGCAATAGCCAGAGCTTCTTGCTTAGGATTTGGAATGATGATGCCATTCTTGTGGTTGTTGTTGTTGTTGTTGTCTGGATGCTGCGGCTGTTTGTTGACTGGTTTCTGATTCTCAACAATCTTTGCAGCATAATCATTGAAGCATTCATCCATACTGGTAAATGGAGTTTCAGGATAAAGAGAGCAGACTTCAACGTCGTTAGGCCTGTCCATTGAGTAATTTATTTGACAACCCTTTATGAATATGTCATGGGTCAATGCTGCAACTATACTTTGTGGGATTCGCATCTCTATAACAATCACAAATACGAATAATTAATTAAAATAAAATAAAAGAGATAGAGAATAGATGATTGTAATTATATATATATATATATATATAAAGTTTATAACCTCTGGCAGCATCAAGAAGATGATGTTCAGTGATAGTAACTCTAGGGATAGAGCGGCCAATCTTCTTCTCCCATAAAGAAGCAAGATCATTCATGCTAAGTAAATTGTTTGGAGGTCGAAAATGCAGAGTCTTGTTCAGTGTTCGAACATCATCCATCGCTTTTATTGTGAATTTTCCGATATCACTTCCCGCCACAAAAGATGCTGCATCCATGCCCATAAAATTATCATCATCATCATCATCATCATTATTATTATTATTATTATTATTATTATTATTACAGCTAATATTTTTTTCTAAAAAAAATAAAAAAAATAAAATATTAAGAAAAAATAAAATTTTAATTTTTTTAATTTCTTTATTAGTCCTAAAGATAAGATACGGTTTGATGCACAATAATACTATATAGTAATATTAATAGATAATAAATTATTTTTAAATTCTTTAAATGCCAAATACCGCAATAGGGTATAAAATTACATATTGTTAAAATAAATTAATGAAATGAATATTCGTCAAAAATAAATTAATGAAATGAATATTCGTCAAAAAGAAAACAAAATAAATAAGTCATGTTTGCCTTATTTTGGAAATGAAGTTGGTTCGGATGTCACGTGAGTCAAAAATGAATTTTAGCCTTGGGAGGGTGGAAGAAGGCAAGGAGATAGATGGTCACGTGATCAGACTTGGACAGGACTGCCTGACTGCCAGCCTTACTGACAAATGCATTAAAACCTGTATGCACCGTACATTTTTTAAATTTTAACTCTATACAAGATTATTCCGTGATCCCAGGGAGCACGCTATGTAATCCATCAAGGGTGGGGGACCTTAGAACCAGAAAACTAAGTTGTTGGCTTTTTGTGTGGTAAATAAATGACCATCCATTTATGACTTAAAACTTATTGTAAATTGACCACCCCCACTTACTTACTTACTTACTGGTTACAACATAAACATTACTAATATTCTCTCAATGGGCACAATTCATGACATTTATTTCAAATCTATTAACAAAATATCCATATAATCATTATATTTTATATTAGTTCAATACACAATGGAAATGATAATGTACTGTGAGGTATTTAATGGATCAAGCTACCTTTGATGGAGCCATCACCGTAGATTTGGAATTGATCCAACGGTGGGAGAACTTCGGAAGGGTGTGTGTTGTCGTGATACGGCCAGGCAGCAATGGAGTTGCAGCATATGTAAGTGTAGGGTATCCCAGCCTTTTCAACAGCCCTTCTCACTTTTCTCTTCTCATTGTACAGACTCAGACCCGGCTCCACTGGATCAGCTCTGTCTACGTCATGCCCAAATTCAGATGGCAAAAACCTCTGTGCATCCACTCTCGTACGTACATTACATTATTTGTGTTAATAAATAATTTTTAAAAAAAAAAAAAGACAAAAAAAGAAATTATTGATGGAATAATAATAATAATAATAATAATAATAATACCTTGACAGTTCCTGCTGCTTGAATGGCCTGAACGAGAACGAGTTGGTCCATGATGCATCCACCACCAACAGCAGAAATCACAACTTCGATATGGTACTCTCTCAAAACCTTCACCATGAAATCTCGATCGTTGACCGAACCCTGATATTCCATCACCATCACCAGTACATAATTAATCATTACATATTTTTGTTTTTTGTTTTTTTCAAAATTTAAAAAAAAAAACACGTGTGTGTGTGTGTGTACGACACATTGTTGTGCTTGCGCTTTACATGTACGATAGTGGCTCCTTTTTCTTGGAAGGAGTTGACGACGGCGGCCTTGGAAGGGGGGGTGGTAAGTCCGGACCGAACAAGGAGGTAAGTGAGGCGGCCAGAGTCGATGCATGCTTCAGTGACAAACCGGCCAATGAACCCGGTTGATCCGATGATCATGACAGGACCGGCCTCGGAGACCATGGGGGTGATTGGAGATGGACCGTTGTTCTGGTTCATGACTGCTGCAGACTTTTAAAAGGAAAATTTCTCTCTTTGTTGAAGTATAAGCCAAAGGGAAAAACCACACTTTCACAACAAGGTGATTGGCAAGAAAGCAAGAGACGGTTGGTATTAAAAAGGAACGGCAACGCCCCCTAGAATGTGGGATGGAGGCAAAACCGAAAATATTACGCACGAGGCGCAAATTAGAAAAAAGTAATAGCAGCCAACGCGTGCGTGTTTGGGGTTTGGTGGTGAGGAAGAAGGGTAGATTTGAGGGAAC
Source organism: Khaya senegalensis (assembly GCA_032402905.1). Classification (NCBI taxonomy): domain Eukaryota; kingdom Viridiplantae; phylum Streptophyta; class Magnoliopsida; order Sapindales; family Meliaceae; genus Khaya; species Khaya senegalensis. Next base: position 6,425,006 of record CP135535.1, read on the forward strand.
GCGGTGCAACAGAATCACTAATGACGTTCTTGAGTGGTAGATATGATTCGATCGATGGCATGACTAAGACGAAGCGCATCAGTCAACCACAATTAATTCATTGTATTAAATTGCAATATGGGGGTGGGGTGGGGACAAGATTACTGGTCAATGTGAAACGGTGCGTGGAACTATTAGCTAAACTACCTCATCTCATCCTTTGGATCAGGTTGACCACTTGAGCACCAACAACACTTCTTTGTAGTACAACCACAATTAATACTGTAATAGAATTTTCTTTTTATGTACTATAATAATTATTAATAATATTATCTGGAGAGGAACATGCATAGCTTATTTGTTCATTTATTGTTATTATTATTATTATTTAATAATGTTTGGTGGACAAGATTGGTCTGATAAGTAGCAATAGAAAGATTAAAGAAATAGGTGGTTATGTGTCATTTTCGCTGTTTCTGGATTACACTGTAAGGTGTTGTTTAGGTGATTGGTAAAAGTATTACTTTAATAACACTATATATATTTATACGAAGAATCTTGGACTGGTTTTGTACATGATTGCATTTTAGAATTAATTTGCTCATATACCTTCAATCTCTCTTGTGTGATTTTTTTTTTTTCTAAAAAAAATTATAAACATTTGGGAGTGTTAATTTTTTAAATAAAAATAAGAATTTTGGGCTAATTCATAATATAAATAAAATTTCGAGCTATCTTTATAATAAAATCAATACGTGCATAGTTATTTAAATAAAAAATTTATTTTTTAAAAAGAATTAATTAATAATTTTTGTTCAAGAGACGAGAAAATCATTATTGGCCGGAAATTATGAAATGATTATTGGCAAGAATTATGTATTAACTCTGATCCTAATTGTAGTGTGTGTGTGCACGCGCGCGCAAAATAATTGTATATACTACGTAGATTATGTGTGTGTGTAACAATTGTATTTACCAAATAGATTAATTGCCTTTTAAAATTTACAGCACTACTATTAAAAGTATAATTTATAAAGACTTAACTTATTCTTTTTACAACTTATTATTATTTGTAAAATTGTAAATTTTTTAAAAATTAATCCATTATTGTGTATAAGAATGGTAATTTTACTTGCCAATCTACTTGTACATAATTCTAATGTGACGAATTTAGCATACATCTTAATATGTTTGGGAAAGGTTTTAAAAAAAATAAAAATTCATACTAAATTTTAAACGAATACAAATGTAGATAAATTTTCACAAATATTTGTTACAAGCACCTGTGAATAGTCAATTTTCTACATATATATTTTCTAATGAAAGCACCAAAACGATGTCATTTTTATATTGGTATTATATCAAAACGATGTAGTTTTGATGTTATAATTAGACAACATTTGTCATAGTCTATTATATTGTAATTTTGTAATAGATTGATATGTATTATGGTTAAATGAGTACTTATTACTTTATAAAGTTTTTTTTTTAAGATTTATGATATTTTATATGTATATTTATAAAATAGTTATATACTAACTTCATAAAATTATTGTGATCAATTGTATTTTATGTTAATGAACTCAATATTTTATGTAAGTGGTGTATTTTATATATTAATATTAAAAATTTATTTGTTTAATTAGATATGTTATAAATTTGATATTTGATATTTTATATAAATACAAGTCTAGTTGAAAATACAAAAAACTCGCTAAAACTTGTAGATATTCACAATAATTTAGTAAATAATAAGTATCCATTAAAACATAATTTAATAATAAAATATCAAACCCACATAAGGTATTTATTGCCATCCATAATTGTATATCATCCATCAAATACTATTAAAACTAATAAAACTAATCATAACCAATTAATTGCACAATAAATAGTTTCACAAAAGTTATATTAAATAACAATGAACATAATAAATTAGAGATTAGTAAGGTATATCCCTTTAGTTCTTTCAAACCACCCTTTACCATTAGAGTTAACTCTTTAATTCAATTAATTCAGTAATTTATTTGATCCAAATAATATTATTCACCTTGTATTATTCATACAAACTTATGTATATTTTATTATTATTACACATTCTATAATTTTATGACAATCAATGACAATACATAAAAGTTTAAAAAAAAACGTTAATACTAACTTTTTGCTAACCAGTCAACATGTTTTAATCTCCTCAATTTTTAGTTCTTAGCATTATTCTTCTTGAATTTTCTTGTAAAAATGACTATAATCAAAAAATGTCAGAGTATCTAACAAGAACCCTCCAATATTTAAGTCAAAGAAATATTTAGAATATGATAATAAGACAAAATAACTTAAATCAATTAATAGTTATTTACCTCTAATTCTAAAACTAAATTTACCTTTTATACGCTTAAAATAAATAATTACTATAGTCAGATGGTCAAATATTCTAATTAATGGATAGTTATCTCATATTTATTGAGTAATTATTATATATTTAATGAATTGCTATTTATTTCCAACTAATGAGCAATTAGTAGTTGTGTTCATGATATTTATAATTCGTTTGTAGTCATTTTTTGTATTAAATTCTTAATATACATTATAAAAATTAAGATGTCTACATTGTTGTCATACTAAGAATGTAGACCTTAAAGAAAACCTCATCTCGATGCTCTACTTCTTGAGAATGCCCTAGTTTTTAGTTTGAAATATTCAATGCTAGAATCTAGTTCTTAAGCTTCTAATTTTTAATATTTTGTTGTAACTAATGTAAATGCTTCATGGTTTTTTTTTTAACTACTTCAAACACTGTCATTCCTTATCTAATCATAAGAAGAGATTTTGAATTTATCAAATATAATAGTTGTCTCCAAGAATTATGGTTGCGCTTAACGTTTTCCTCATGACCCATGTGAGTGGTTTTGTCAACCGTTATCAATTATCTCGTATCCTATAAAGATGGTAGGTGTAATGATAGATTTTAAATGAAAGTGATTTCTCCCATTTATTATGCGCTACGTATCTCTTTCAAGCATATTATGAGAAGGTTAACTAGCAAATCCACACCCATTTTGTTGTCTTTTGCTTATTTAAGGATTTCATACCCATTTTTCCCTTCTTTATCTCTTACTCTATTTCGTTAAATTAATAAAGGTGTATTGAATTGAATTAGAAATAACCGTTAGAAATTCATCAAGCATTCAAAAAGAAATTTTCATCTTCTGTTTCCAAGTTAATATATTTGTATTTGTTTTGAGTCTTTGATTTATTGATAGGCTTAAAAATTGGACTAGAAGTTTGTATGAGTTATGATAAGCATTATAGAATGTTATTTTTTAATACAATTGAATAATGGAGTTAGGTGTTTTTCTGAGTTGAGTTTTGGGTTTTTAATGGATCTTTGGGCTAATCTGTGTTAGATCTACATCTTGTACACTTGATTCAATTTATGTTGTTTCGTTGTCCTCAGCTTGTCTTATCAAATTTTTTTCATTTGCTCTGGATACCTAGTATTTGTAGGTAGAAATGTTAGGATCCAACTCACAAATATACGTAGAGAGTCATATGACTAGGCAATGGGTGACAACTCATCATTTAGGATGTATATTTCGAGTCATTCACTGATTAGATGACTTGAAACACATTTAAATTAAACACCCAATTGGACTTTTTCGAAGTGTATGAGGAAACCCTCTATAAAAGAAAAGGTTATAAATCTAATAAGAATCTTAAGAAGTTTATCAAGGGTGTAAAAACAATTAATAAGAGGAAAGGAAAAGAATGAGCTCTAGGGCAAGCTCAAGTTTTCAGTATGATATTCTCCTTAAATTTGTTAAATCGACCTATATCAATAACGGTGAATATGAGATTAACAAAATTACTTACAAAATAAGGCCTTAAAAAAATCTAAGATCAGTTTTTATCCATGAGAATGTAACCATGAGATTAGTTAGAAAACGAGAGTAAGCAAGCAAACCCAAAAAAAGTGAAGTTGCCATTTTAGAAGTTTTATCTGACATAGGACTTAAGATGCCCATTCAACTTTTTTTCGTGAAATTCCTAAACCATATGAACCTAACTCCTTGCCAATTGAATTTGAATGCTTAGCACACAATTATCAATGTATATCTTTTATAGAAGAAAGTCGAGTAAGGTAAGCTGACCATGCAAGAGTTTAGCCATCTGTACCAATTAAAGAACAACCTAAAGTGACATTATTTTGTAGCCTACGATAAAGACCAAAAACTTGTGGCTAATAACCTCTCCTCTAATAAGTCTTGAAAAAATCACTAGTTTTTCGTAAAAAGATATTAGGGTAAGGTTTTTTTAATGTGGAATATAATGATTTTTGTCCCAACTAAATTCGGGGTCCTAAGTTGATAAATTTTTCTTTTTCTCGTTCTTAATTCTTTATAAATATTTATTAACATAAAAACATTCTTTTGTAGACTTATAGGGGCATGTGAAGATGCTTCATCCTTTGTTTGACGAGAAAGTAAAGACAACTCCTATTATTAAGTGCTCGAATTAAGAACTTTTATCTAACGAGAATTTAAGGGACTCCAGCTTTATTTTAAATATTTCAAAAATAATTAAAAAGAAAAAGAGTGAGTATCAAGATATAAGTGAGTATCAAGATATAAGTGAGTATCAAGATATATCAATTTATTATTTTTTGATAATTGACTTTGATAGATACTCATTTTAATTTATAAAGACAATTGCTCCAAAATAGCATGCCGACAAATCAAAGATAAAGAAGGGAAAAACTATAAAAAAAAAATCATGGTGAATGGTTTAGAGAAGTTATTCTAATTTGAAAAAAATCAAACCCAACCAACATTGAGTAAAAGTCCCTTTATTCTAGTAAAAACAAAAGAAAAAGTAAAGGATTTACAGCTAAGAAAGAGAATGAGCAAGCTCTTGTTAAGGAGAACATATTTAATTTTCCCAAGAAGTAGGAAAAAAGAAAATTCCTAACCATATTTGAGCATGGTAGCAACTTTTTCAACTACTTAAACATCAAAAAAGAAAAAAAGACTCATGTGGAGCATTTTGTCTAAATGATCCGAGCACTCAATATGTATGCTATGAGAATGTTGTTAGAAAAGATTGAAAGGCTCTCACCTTCTCAATCTCATTATACGATAACATAATTCATAACTAAGGAAAATTTTTTAACTTAATTAATAAATTTGTGATGCACACTCTTGAAGAATACTTGTCACTTTCACAAGAACTTCATTTTTTTGCCAAACACCATGATCAGACTTCTCAAGATCTTTAATCTAATAATAAAATTTTAAAAAGGCAATTTACTTAGGTTGAAGAAATGATCAAATTTTTTATAAAAAGAGAAAAAATTTGAGATGTCAAGTTGGCTGAGGTAAAGAACATAACCAACTAACTGGGAAGGGAGAAGAGAGCGATAGAGAAAAAGTTGGTAGATGCTTATAAAAATCTTACCGACACTAAGGTGACTAAGAAGAAAGATGTAGAAGAAAACCTCATTCGTGATTTTTATAAAATCATTAAATTATTCAAGTGACATTACCTCAAGATTGACTTGAGTTAATTGGATGAGATTATTGCATCGTTCACCCAACCACTTGAAGCAAGGATGAAAAAGAAGATAAAGTGGGTTATCCTAAAGTTAAGGTTGTTAGAGAAAAGAGTGTCCCAACCAATCTAGAGAATTAAATCTCAAGTGTTATTAATTCTACTAAAATACTTAGCCCTCAAATACTTATAATAGGAAGGTAAATGTCCTCAAAGAATGAAATATGTAAAAAATTTAAAGTGTAATAAAATTCTCTTTTATATATTTTTTGTTTATTGCATAATACTCATCTTAGCAATATATGTAATTTTAAGGACTACAAATAATTTTGATAACACTTGTTCAGAAATAAATTCACTTAGTAATAAAAGATACCGAAAATAAACATAACTTATGTACTTCAAATATTGTAATAAACTTGTTTGTAAACTTATTCTGTAAGGTTATTTCAATGTTTAAATTTTTTGAGACTCAACATTTTGTGAAATAGCATTATTATTGGATTTCAGTCTATTTTGGTGAATTTATGATACCATCACTATTTATAGTAAATATTTTTTAAATCTAACGAACTTATAAGATTTGAATACTCATAAATATTTAGTAACAAGCATTTTTCAGATTGAACAAACTTATAAAATCTAATTACTCATAAATTTTGACTTCTCGATTTCGACAAACTTATGAAATTTAACTACTCATAAGCTTTTATTTCTCAAATTTGGCAAATTTATAAGATTCAAAAACTTATAAACTGTTTGTAACAAAAACTTTTCAGAATTGGCAAACTTATGAGATCTGATTATCTATAAACTTTTAGTAGAAAATCATTCTTAGTTTTTAAATTAGTGAGCTTATGGGATTCATGCACCCCAATAACTTTGTCTTCTTGAAAAACTTTCTCATAATCTACAAGAGCCGAGATTTTGTAAACTCTCTTTCAAACCTTATTATCTCATATGGTTGTAATAATCTAAAATCTTTGAAAATTAATTTTATTAATGATTGATGATAAGTAAAATACATGGAGATAAAAAAGTTGAAGACTAATTGACAAATCTTTTTCAACATTTTGGCATTTTATGGCTTTATCACAATTTTCTAGTCCATATGAGCAAGTTGGTATCTTCCTAGCCTAACCATCATCAGTATTTTGTAAGACTTTTCCTAGTTATGCTCAAATGCTCCCTCTTCTAAATTCTTGGTATTTTGCATAATTTTTCTTAAGACTAAATATCTTTCTAAGAATTTTTATGCATTCACCTTCTTGTTGTAATATTAAGCTAACGTTTATTGGTAGACTACTACTTGAATCATTACTTGTGTATTTTCTTTAATCAAGTCTAGATGTGCAGACATGACTTCTCAATTGTCTTTAATCATTAATGAAAAATAATAAGTTTTCTTTAATCATGAATTTTTGAGAATGTTGTTGAATTTGTCCTTTACAATAACCGAGATTATCTATTATCTCATAAATTGATAGTAAATTCAATTATTATTTCTTTGTATTTAACTTAATAAAGTTTAAATAAATTAATTAAGAATTTGAAGTCTATATGTCAAATCAAATCAAATCTTAATTTTAAATTTTAAATGTTAACAATAATTAAATAAAATTATCTATACTAATTAAATCAAATTAATTTTATTTTATTTATCAACATTAAGGTTGGCTAAAATACCAACAAGTTAAATAATATTATAATTATAAAATTTTATAATTAAAAAATTCAAAATAAAAAAATTAAAATATATAAAATATATAATAAATTTAAATTACATAATATAAAATTTAAAATATATTTTAATTTAAAAAAACAATGTAACCTAAAGTCCAACCCACGATTTTGATTGAACCAATTACCATCGACGATTAGATTTGTTAAAAGTAATGATGTTGCAAGATCATAAACGACCCAAACAATTTACAGTTAGTGATCAGATACGGAAGAACGTGACACCACTTTTTTTTATGAAAAATTTTCTAAAATAACATTATTTTAATGTCCCTTTACATTTCTAACCAATTCTAAAATATTATTACTAAAATAATCAATCTTAATAATTTTAACCTCTATAACCACTTTTTATGTTTCTAAAACTTAAAAAATGTATGATGTGCATATCTTTCATTACACTTGCAGAACACTTTCGTTTTCTCTTAACATTTACTCTCTAAATATTTCAAGTACAAAGATCTCAACAATTTATCATTCAATCCCATAAGTAAGTTTCTATACTTTATTTTATTTATTATTTTTATTTAATTTAAAAATCATATAACTATAAAATTTATTATAATTAATATGTGAGAATCAGATTTAGATTACATGTATGATAATTTTTCTATATTTTTTAGATAAATTTTAGTATGTTTTAAAAATTCTAAATAAACACATAGAAATATAAATAAATGTAGAATATATAAATTTTTTGATAGAAATATTATTTTTTTAATTAAAAATTAGTTAAAAAAATATTAAATTTTGTATAAAATAAGCCAATGACCTGAGTGCACAGTATGCACTCGTGCCAACAGCTTGAGGGCACTTTTATTTGTCCTTTATTAATTTGAAAATAATTTTTTTAATTTATATTTTAGTTTTTAATTTGTATTTATTAAATTTAATTTTTTTATTTTTATTATATATGTATTTTATGAATTTATTTAATTAAGTAAAAATTTATTATTTTGTATTCTTTAATTGATTTGAATATTAAATTATTTATATTTAAATATATTTTTCACATATATTAGGTATATGGCTGAAATTGATCCAACAAAATTCATTATTAAAATGAAAATGAGTTTCATAGATAGTAAGTCAGGATCTGTTTTGTATGTTGATATCAGTAACGACTATGGTGTATCTGCCTTTACAAGCAGTATCATAATATCAGTAAGTAGACATCTCACTCTTCTCTACATCACTACGAAGCAGATAGTTATTGATGATCATAGAGTATCTTACACTTCTCCTATACAACCATTTATTTCTTCTTTGATAAGTAATGAATTCAACTTCGGTCAAAATTGTTCATTAGACGAGATACGTCCTATAGAGCCTTCACCTATACATCATGAAAATTTTGAAATTCATGGTCAGTACCCACCATGCGAGTATAATGAGGATCTTATACATCATGAAGATGATGGAATTCATTATCAGTATCCATCATGCGAGTATAATGAGGATACTATGCATGATTTTTTCACAATTAACCATGTACAGATGGTGAAGGTGCTTACAATCTTGGCAAAATACTCAGGACCCAATATAGAAATTACTGCGATGAGGATACAGATGTCCCCACGAACATGGGTTATAAGCCTGATTAGACTAGCTCAATGAGGCGTGAACATGACATGCTATGACCATCAACCTCTTGACGTTTGCCAACAATTTTACCATCAATTGTTCAACCACAGGATGCACTATCTTCCTCTGCCCATAATAATATATTTGTTGGTTATATTTTTAACTCAAAAAAGGAGTTACGGGATACACTTGGTATGATGATACTGAAGAATCATTTTCAGTTTCGAGTTTCAAAATCTACAACATATCGATTTGAAGCGAAGTGTGTAATTGACGGATGTAGATAGCGAATTCTAGCAACTAACACAAATAAAAATGGCGAATATTGGTATGTTAAATGCTTTGAAGAAGTTCATACTTGTCGAAATAACTAACTGCAACTCGATCATCGTCAAACTAGTAGTCGATTTATTAGTGAATACGTGATGGACAAATTTCAAGATCTTAGTAGGATTTATACCCCAAATAACATCTAAGATGACATACACCATGAATTTGGAGTTCGTGTATCCTATCATAAGGCATGGCTAGTCAGAGAAGAAACACAAAGATTAGCATGCGAAGACCCAACTAAGTCATTTAAACTACTGCCACAGTTTTGCTATGTTTTACAATAACGTAATTTAGGTACAATCACACATATAAAAATAGATGAGGATGGTAATTTTTTGTATTTTTTCATGGCATTGAATGCATTGATTAATGAATTTTGTACATCAATTCGACCAGTGATTACTATTGATGGCACATTCTTGAAGGGTACATACCGGGGAACCATATTTGTTGTAGCAACTCTTGATGGAAACAATCAAATTTATCCTGTGGCATTTGGAGTGGGGGACTCTGAAAATGATGCATCATGAGAATAGTTCTTAGAGAAATTACGAGATGCACTTGGATATGTTTTAAATCTGGTATTTGTATCAGATCAACACGATAGTATTATCAAAGAGATAAAGAAAGTGTTTCCAGACTGTTATCAAAATACAAGTTCAAAGATCGTAAAAAAGACATTTTTCTGTCAGAATTTTATCTTGTGGGCAAGGTTTATGTTTTTAACGAGTTTGAAAAATATATGGATAAGTTGAGGTCAATACACCCAATGCTGCTAACTATTTATAGAATGAAGTGAGGTTTCATAGATGGATCAGATCTCATTTTTCGATAAGACGGTCTGACATAATGACAAATAAAATCGCAGAAAGTATGAATGCCTTACTGAAAGATGCACAAACTCTTCCAATTGTGGCCTTAATAGATTGGATACGATCTGTGTTGCAGCGTTAGTTTTATAAGCGGCAAGAAGAAGCTAGTAAACATGATGAAGACACTCTAACTCAAGCAGCAATGGATAAGCTTAGAGAAGAAAATTATTCCTCTCTTACATTATCAGTGTATCCCGTTTCTCGACATGATTTTGAAGTGATAGGCAAAGGCGAAGTTATTGTGGTCGATCTAAGCACAAATACATATCAATATCGACACTTTAATTTGCAGTAACTCCCATATGCTCATGCAATGGTAGAAATAAGACATGCAAGAGGTCGGTATGGGGACTTTTGTTCTATGTACTATAAAAATGGCACACTTCTATTAGCATATGCACAAGAAATTCACCCAGTTTGAGACCAAAGTTTCTAGGAGGTTCCACATGAGGTGTGCACTACTATTGTCAACCCACCAATAGACCGCATTTCATCTGGTCGACCAAGAAATCAACATATACCATCTACAAGAAAGGAAGCAGTTATTCGCAGATGTTCTCGTTGCAAGCAACATAGACACAATCGAGCAACATGCAGAAATTTATTGTATCGTAATAAAAATAAATGATTGTATGTTGTATTTTTTTTATATATTATTTATTCGTGATATGTAATTTTATTATTAATTCGAACAACATACAGAAATTCATATTTTATTTAGTATGTTATATCAATAATCAAAATTTTTAAACTTTATATTAAATAATTATTATATATATTATTAATTTTAAGAAGATATTAACTTTATAATATATATATTATAAATTTTTAAACTTTATAATAATTTAATAATAATTTATAAATATACAATTAATAAAATATAAACAATTTATTAACAAAACTATTAACTATATATAAGTAAAAAATATACTAATGTAACTAATGTAAAATAAGTATCATCAATATAATAGTTCCGCTTACAAATCAAGTATCATCTTTATTTTAAAGAATGGCTCATGCTCAGAATTAAAATCCTACTGTCTCTCTAACAAAATACACTATGAATTTACATGTAAAAATTTCACAATCCGCACTACCCATAGTCTATCGAGGCAACCCTATCATTCGAAAAAACAAGAATGGCATACTTATATCTTTCAAGTCCGGCCCCATGCTATAAATACTATATGTGCACATGACAATGGGTAGTAGATGATACAGTGGTGTAAATGCCTCATGTATCTCTTTATCAGAATGGCCTTGTGGTGCAGAATCATATACACGTACATAGCGTTCGTGTATATCGATGACGCATGCAATCCAATGCTCACCACAAATCAATGCGGGAAGTAGAATGTGATCAACAGCAGTCCAAGATCTCCGCACTCCATCAGGGTCACCTCTCACGTGCTCCTATATACCCAAAGTCTCTAGATGAATGACTAAGTTAGTAGCATCTTTGTTCAGTTGTTCTCACGCATATAACAATTTTGTCTGTATATTAACAAAATTAATGTGAGAATAAAATTAATAAAAAAAGTACATGTAAAAAATAATTTGTAATATTAAACATACATATAAATGTGTAGAGACCATGGTCAAATTCTGTGATATCAAGTGAGGACACGCAATTTATCGGTGCACAAGCAAACAAATGTACTCATCTATATACTTGTCAAATAATAATGTAGATGTTAAAAATTAGAATAATATAAAAATTATAACTTACTTATAGATATAATACTTATAGTATTCTCTAAATACGCGTCTGAATCAGAAATACCCCGAAACCATTGGGGTATCAATGTAACTGAATGTGTCTCTATAGAAACATTCGGATCTTCTAACCATTAAAAATACTAAGCATATAAATCATCTAAATAAGGGGTAATGGGATCTATAATCAAGTTCCTCGGATACTGTGGTAGTGGTTGGCAAGAAGGAATTCTACGATTTCTTTTTAATGGATTCGTATACGGGCTTCAAGCATTTGGACCCTTCTTATACATCCGACCGAATCAACTCTCATGAGGGACTGGTGCGGGTCTATGACGTGCCTGTACAGGTGCATCATCTGTAGAAGTTTGTAGATCTTCTACCTGTTAAAACAATTGAACGTATTAAGTTTAATAATAACATGTCAAAAACAATTATAAAAGTACTACAATTAAACTTTAATTACCGAAACAAGTGAGACGGTAGGTATCATATGTGACTAAGACGAGCCAAGCATCCACTCTCAAAAATCTACTAAAAGCTGATCAATACAACCCATCACATTATGCTCGACCTGATGCTGGATGTCCTTTCTCATACCGCAAAAATCTGCTGTTAGTGCATCAAACCGATCCATCACATTATGTTCAATCCTCTGCATATCATCTCTCATATCGCGATAATCTGAATTCAATGCATCGAATCGATCCATTACATTATGCTCAATGCGATCAATGTCATCCCTCATATTATGGTAATATGCCCCTATCGTGTCCAATCGATCCAACATACTCCTCCTAAAGTCATCATCATAATAAGGTGCTGGTAGGGGTAAATGATGATGTGACTATGATAAAGAATAATGTGGCTGAGGTGTAGGTGAATAATGATACAATGGTCCGGGAGAATAATATGACAGATGAGCAGGTGAATACTGATTTAACTCTGTAGAAGCATGATATGGCGATGGCATCGGAGAGTAATACGGCGTAAGTATCTGAGAATAATGTGGTGAAGGCATAGGAGTATAATGCTATATGGGTACAGATGAACAAAAGAGATGGAATCAGAGAATAATGAGGCGTAGGCACATGCTGCGGTAGTAACACAAGCGAATAACCTGACTACGTATTCTGCAATACGTAAACGCATGTGTTTGAGTGAAATATCAATACATTACTTAACGATTTTTAAAAATTAAATCGTATTACATTTATAACTTTTACCTGTGTACAGGAGTCTTCGACTCAAGTTTATGCATCAGAAGTCCTACCCGTAAGCAAAGTACCCCCATATGTGCCATATGGCTGAAAAATTTGAAGTAAATGTGCTACATATGATAAATTAGCCTCATAGGAATCAGGCTGTAATACACTAAGCACTAGCGGTCTCTGAAAAAATATATTAAAAAATTTCAATATTTTAGACCATATAATATTTACTTAAGCTTAAAATTAATTTGTTATTCAAAAATATTTACTCACAGCAGATCTCGCGAACAAAAGCTTATATATAGTCTTTTGACAAAGAGATCATTTAAGATTCTTCCACCGCAATATTCGTGGAGTATCATCGCTAATACGTGCCGCAATATGATCTTGCAAGTTAGGCATTGCTTCATAAATCCAAACCTATATATATAAAGTGTTAATACAATAAATTGTTATAGAATAAACAATAATTTTTATTTTTGTATAATTAATTTCTAGAAGTACCTGAAATGCAATCGGCAACCCAACAATATTGTACTTTTCTATAAAATTCTTCCCAAACGCCTCTAAACGTGTTGCATCCGTCTTATATTTAGTATACTGTGTAGGAATCAATCATCGTAGCGAATTAACTGTGTAAAGAAAGATAGCAGATCCCCATGAATACCTATTAAATTGATCGATATCCAACAACTACAAATCTGTATGGGCTCGTCCACTTCTACCAAATAGAAATCTCTTAAGTATATAACAAAGTGTTAATCTCATCGCATCAATATCCAATATGCTAAAAATATCAATATCATTGAAAGCTGTCTCAATATCGTCTGGCGTAATGATGTCTAAATCACTGAAAAAATATCCCTCAATCGTGTGCTCTCTTAGGCATGTGTAAATCAGGAAAATGCCCGTAGTAAAATCCAGTAATAAGACCAAACTCAATTCGAGAAAATCGAATGATCTGCTCCTCAACGAGAAACCACATCTCGTTGTTGCACGAGACATCGTCAACATGTACCTCGTGCAACAACATATAATGGATGAGGATAGGTTAATGATGTCAATCTTTAATGGATAAAAAATGCTCAAAATAAGTCTGCCTAAATAGGTCAAACTGTGATGCTGTCAATCTCCTCTTAATATGTTCTATCACCGCAAAACATGATAGATAATTCGCCTCTGCATGAAAGTGCTCATCTTCTGTAATTTTTAACTGTGATTAGGATGTCATATTTATCTATAAAATTTATTTATCTGTAAAATTGCACAAATAATTATTTGTTAATAAAATAATTATATTAAATTTACTAACTACAATACATTTTTACAATATTTTTATTTCAGAAAAAAATAAAAATTGACATTTGATATTTTAAATAATTTACAATGAATTTCAAAATTAAATATCTTAGAAGAATTAATAAAATTTAAATTTTAATAATTATTTTTCATTTATTCATATTTATTTTTAGGTCACATTCATAATATTTTTAATTTATTAATAATATTTTAATTATTTTCTAATGAATTTTAATTAATTAACATTTATAAAAAATATTCAAGTTTTATTCAAACATTTTTATTTTTATTAATTTAAAATAAAATTTTAAAAATTT
>CP135535.1:6445077-6521086 GCA_032402905.1 Khaya senegalensis
ATTACTTACCCTATAAATTTTTTATTAAATAATATAAATAAAATTAATTTTTATTATTTTTGTTGTTATTTAAAAAATATCAAGTTGTATGTATATTTTTGGTAGTGAAAAAGAAAAATAAATTTATTAAAAAAAAATGTTAATATAATTTATTTATGATAATAAAATTATTAAAATTAATTATTTTAATAAAAAATTTTTAGGGTAAGTAATTAATGGAATGACCTTATTTTGATAAATTTTCCAAACAAAACCATTGAAAGCGACTTCAACACAATTTTCCCAGTTAAATCATTGCAATCAAATCTAATTTTTCGCAATATACCTTTGATTAGATACTCCCAAAGTATTCTGCAATTCGTACAATTACTCAGAACCGGTTTCTTTGTGATATCTTTTGCTTGTTCATTCGGCTGTTTAGGCAATTGGGCACTGGTTTCTAGCCGATCCAGATTGGTTTCTGCAATAATTGCTTTGTGGGTTCTACAGTTTAGGTAATATTTTCTGTCCCCGTTTGTAGATCTTCTTCATTTTGTTGTTTTTATTCTGTAACAGCTTGTTTGGTTGCTGGGAAATGAGGAAAAAGAAAAGAAAAGAATAGAAAGTAAATGATATTAAATCAGTTATGTGTTTTGTATTGGTTTCTAAGATCGTATGTAACAAAGATAGGAAATTGAACTGAGCCTGATGTTGAATAACACTCAGTTGAGCTAGAAGGTGAATCTTGATATCTTAAAATTGAAGTCATTCCTGTTATCCTGCAGCTCCTGACTAACGAAACGGATCTTTGATGTAGTTCTACAGAACTCACTTAATCGCAAGGTTTTTTTTTTTTTTAATCTTGAAGTCGATGTATTTTCTGGGTTCCCTTTGTTAGGCTTTGTTTTTCTCACTTTAAGATTTTTGACAGGAGAATTATGCTCCAGTAGAGATTAGAGCATAGTAGTAGTCAAGTGTGCGAAGATAGACTGAATGTTGATGAAGGAAAACGCTTGTGAATTATAATGGAAATGGTGGGTGAAGATGATGAGAGTTGGTATTTTTGATATATGAAAGAGTCGTGGACATGAGTCGATCACCTTCTTTTTCTGTGAAGCCGGAGCTTAGTTTAAAGGCAGACCCAGAACATTTACAACAATGGGTTGTTGCATTTTGTATCATTAGGTTTGATCTTGAACAAGGCCAGCTCATTGAAGAGTGTTACCCACCTGGTTGTCTCACTCAGAATGAGGAACTTGAGGTTGCTTTCAGTTCGTTTCCCGATTCCATTTCCCAGCACCAAAATCGTTCAAGCATTCATGATTGCATCTTCTTTTTCCGGTTCCAAAGGCACAAAAATCCTCCACAGGCCAATGGGACTTCATCAGAGATAACTGAAATTGATGATAAAAAAGCATCTCCAAAGCCCGCAGAGGAGAAAGTAGTTACAAGTTCAGATGGTAGTTTTAGAGATTCCAGATACTTGTATGGTTATGTATTCAATAGGCAAAGGCATGATGAGAGGCTTAAGCGAGGTGGGGAACAGAAGTCTGTGGTGATATTGTCTCATGGTCCTTACTCTAGTTTGTTTAGACCATTGTTACAAATTATGGGTCCTTTGTATTTTGACATTGGAAAGAAAGCTATTGAGCATATTGCTTATTATGTTTCAATGTGGCCTTCTCCAGTACATGGTAAGTTAATGGAACTTCCTATTGGAAATGCCATGCTTAAAGTGAACTTGCCACCTGCACATAGCTTGCCCTTGGAAAGTGGAATGTTGTTTGAAGAGTTTGCCGCTTCTGTGGCACCTTTTCTTCCTAACAATCAGACCATTCCACAAGGTCTTTTTCATGATTCAGATCTTTTTGGTACATTCCGGGGCCTTCTGTTACAGCTTTGGATGTTATGGGAGTTGTTACTTATTGGCGAGCCCATTCTTGTCATTGCACCAACTCCTCCCCAATGCTGTGAGGCTGTTGCCAGTCTTGTAAGTTTAATTGCTCCATTGCTTTGTAGTATTGATTTTAGGCCTTATTTTACCATCCATGATCCAAAATTTAAACATTTAAATTCACTTCCAGAGGGGGACAGTTTCCCTCCAATGGTTTTGGGAGTGACAAACCTTTTTTTCCTTAAAGCTCTGCGCAATATTCCCCACATTGTTTCTGTTGGAAACCCTGCTTCTAATTCAAACCGGCTTGCTTTTGCAAGTAGGGCCACTTCTAGCAAAATTTTTGGTAGACCTGAAGGATTTGGTCTTCAACAGCTACCTCTTAAGTTTTCTCCTTCAAATTTGTTGAAAGTTGTGAAGTTGAGGAGAGATGGTCCTCTTTGTCTCATGACAGAACATAAGGAAGCCATTTGGAGCAGCTATGCTGCAACAACAAAGCCTGATACTTCTATTTTAAATAGGCTTATTGATGCTGGGATGTCACCTAGGGTCGAGGAGTCAATGTCCGTTGTCAACAATGAGATATTGCGGAGGCATTTCTTGGAGCTCACTACCAACTTTTTGGCTCCTTTTGGCCCATATTTTATGATTGCTGCACCTTCCGAAGCATCTTCTCCATTTGTTGATCCTCCATCTCTCCCTTCTTTCAATGCTGATGAATTTCTTTCAAGCTTATCGGCGAGAGGTGTTGGAAAGTTTCTATCGAAGCGTATGAGATCTAATTGGCTGGAGTTATACAGGTGATGGACCGTCCCATGTAGACCATTTATTCACATATTATGTTCATCACTTCATTCTCATTCTCCATTTTTTATTTTATTATTATTATTTGCTGGAGATAAAGATGCTTTATGCGTCTGTTCAGGAGGTTTTTGAAAGGACCAAATTTTATGCCATGGTTTCAACGAAGACGTGCTGCAGCCGAACAAGAACAATGTAGGTTATGGAGGCAGGCAAGGACGAGGACTGACATACAGCAGCTTATATCTAAAATGTCCGAATTGGAAATTGTTGATACCTTCAATGCTATTGAGAGGCATCTTATGCAAGAAATATCGGTAAATTTTAATATCTTGGGGGATAATATGTTGATTTCTGTGGTTGAGCATTTTTGCAGCAGTTGTTTCTACTTTTATTAATATCTAGTTATGATTTTGTCACGAGAAAATCTATCAACTATGCACATGCACACGCACATCACATGCATGTGACTCATTTATATCTGTTTGTTGTAAGATTTTGCTTTTGATTATTGTTTGAAAGGAATGACAAACATAAAGGAATCTGTGTATAATTTGGTGAAGCCAGTCAAGTCAGAGAGCAATTATATTCCTAATTGCAGGAGTTATAGTCTGTTATTACTTCCTTTGTTCCTTTAAGTATTCTTGATGAAGAACAGCGGGTTTTACGAATGAGAGCCCACCAAAAAGAATCAGAAATTTCCCATCTTAAGCGACATATGCAAAATGGCATTTGCAATAACTCTGCTTTCAGTTTGGTGCATTTTGGACTTTCTACATTTTTATCTGATCTCTCCAACTTTTGATAAAGCTGGTTACAGAGATTATCTGAAGCCTTACTCTCTTGTCCAAATTTTCAAATAAGCTTAACAGGATAATTGAAGTCCTGAACATGGATCAAAATTGAAGTTCATGTGGGAATAATGGATCCATCAAGCATATCACTTTAAGCTAAGGGATCAAAAACAGTCACAGTTTTTCATTATCATTGTGTATTGTTATTTCTGAACTCCTGTTATTTTTCTCATTCAAAAAGACTTGTCTTTGGTTCCTGTGACCCAGTGTGAAGCATTTATAAGAGCATTGATTGACTGTAGCCACTTGTGTCTGAAAAGGATTTTGATAGGATACTGAACAATAGAACTAGGAAAAATATTTCTGCACTGATAGCATTCACAACTGGTGGAGAAAGATTCCCTAATGGATTTAGGAATTACTTAAGATTCTGGTTTTAGGAATTCTGGGATATTACTTGTTTGAGTCAGATTGTTGCTTATGTGAGTATGATGGGTGTCATGTATTTGAGGCAAAAATATGAAAATTTGCTGCTAGGAGCCCATGAGACTTGAAGCTGATCTGCATGTAAAATGATTCTCCTCGTTTTTCTTTTCATATTATTTTACATTTAACAATGTCCAAGATTGTTTACAATGATCTTGTTGTAGATATGTTTTGGTTTATTTGATTCATACTTAGTTTATAAATAGTGTCTTGCAAATTAATAATCATGGCAGTATTTTTATAATCTTCAGTTGCAAGAATCAGGAGGGGCTGCTGTACACTCTGCAGCAAGTTGCCAGAAACTAAAGGGAGACCTGCAGGCAGTGTTCAATGTACTTCCAAAGGACTTGCAGCAGCTTCTGCTTTTCAACCCAGAAAGGGCAGCTCTTTTACAAGGAAGTCCAGAACTTACAAAATTGTCCACTCGAATGGCACAGCATGCGTGGTATGGCTTGGCATAGAGATCTTGTGGTCAGGTATAGAGTTTCTTCTCATGCCATCGAAGGATGGGGCCTTTTGTAATTATATTGTTGCATCCTTCTTTCATGGAATTGAGATAATTTCTCCTACTTGATGCACAATTTTAATCTAGGTGAGACTAGTATCTTCTTGCAATTAATTTTTTTTTTCTCATCTTACATTATACAATTTAATGGTAAAACTTGATTTCATCTTTTTCCAGATATGTGAGACTCACTAATCTGTTTCTTGAACACTCTCTTCCCCAGCACTCTTGAGTCTGAGATAACTTGGCAAAACTGCTAACAGATTACATATTCCCAATTCATGGCTGATTGATATTTTTTTTTCATTTATTGAAAAGTTGAAGATTCACGTTGATTTCATTCTGAAGGTGCTATCTGTAACCCACAACTGTTGTACAATTACTCAGGGTGGAAGTCCCACTTGTAATTTCTGTAATTTAAACATTATAGTCCCACTGCACTGTCCAGCAAAAAACCAAAAAAAATAAAATTGTAATTATCTTCTTTAATCAAACAAGTGGTGCAGTTCGAACAAGGTTCCTATAAAACTTGATTTCTGTACAATTTAGCTGGTGACTACCTTTGATTTGAAGTTGTTTGAGGTCCATTATGTTGGTGTTTTGGTTTGTTTAGTGAAAAGATTCACTGATCTTACATATTATGCCCCTCGATTCTTCTGTATTCTTTTGTCGCATTACAAATGAGTTTCCTTGTGTTGTCAGAACTTTTCCTTGTAGATAGTATACATAAATCGATGTTCATTGTGCTATCTTATAGACTGACAGATGATGATTGTATTTGTATGAAGATAGAAACTGAGATGATTGTATTTGTATGAAGATAGAAACTGAGGACGATTCTAAAATTTACTGTGAAATTGCATTATTTTTCTTAAGATTCCATGAGTATTAAAAAGGAAAAGACTCTTCCAAGTTGTGGATAGGACCACAAGCTAAATGCTATCTCATCGCTGGTATAAATAAGTGAACAGTGAAAATGCTTTACGAAAGAAAATTGATTGTCGAAGGTGACAGTCTTGAAACTTTCTGAAGTTAAATCTGGGTGTATCTTAGGTTTTGATTATTGTAAATGCTGGTGGGTTTGTGATTGGTGAGCCAAACCGTGGCAGAAATGGATGCCTTTGGTGTTATTTGTAGCAGGCACTCTCATTTTCATTGTGGTTCATGTCAATTTTTGCTGTCTGTAATGCTGACTGCTCTACTGTGACTGTGGCTGTGACAGCCTTCCAATGGTTCAATACAGGCAACAGACTTGAAAGTGTCGGATGGGGGTCACAATAAATGTTTTATCAGCATCTCCCGACGTTTATTGAAGAATAATGTTAGGAAACAAATTTTTTTATACAAAATGTAAGAATTAACGTAAAATAATAATATTATTTGAACAAAAATATTTATAATATTAATATATTATTAATTTTATATTTTTATTTAATTAATATTATTATGTCACATTTGTTCTATTTTATGTTTTATATAAATAGTTTGTATTTTATAATTTATACATAAAAAATTATATTTTTTTTAATTTTTATCATAATTAATTACAAAAATGTCGAATCACTCAATATTATATAAATGTAGTAAAGAACAAAATCTTGTTCTTTTTAATTTCTTTTTGTTTAAAAAAATTAATTAAATGGAAAATGGGTTAGAAATGTGAAGTGAGTTTTGTTGATCCATTAAATCATTATTTCATTGGAGAAGTTGATTTTTAAAGTTGGAATTGGTTGGGAAAAAAAAACAAAGAAAAAAGCTACATTATCTCGTAATTCATTCATGATTTGTACATTTGTAATTGATTGTGATTGTGATTGTGAATGTGAATGCAAATGCGAAAGGGAAAGAAGTGGACATCAATAATTCTATTTGATGGATTGGATTTCTGAAATGACAACATAATATTTCTTGCTCTTCTACCATTTCACACTGCTTTTATTATTTCACACTGCTTTTATTTTTCCAATTATCATCTCTAATACATTTTAGCTGGAACATATATTTTATTTTATAATTATCAATTCTTTTTTTTTAACTTCTAATTTTTTATTATAATTTTTAATTTATAAAAAAAATAAAAATTATAATACAAGAGCTAAATATTACAACAAAAAGAATTAGAAATTCAATAAAAATTTAAATAAGATTTAAAAAAATTTAAACAGTACAATATAATTAAGTGATGGAATGATAATTTTTTTTATTTTGTTATAATTTTCTCTTTTTTTTTTTGTTATAATTTATGATAAATTATAAAAAAATAAAAATAAAAATAACAATAAGACATAATTTACATATGGAGGTCAAATCAATGAGTCAATATTTTGGTCCCTTGGTTGAAGAACCGTTTCTCAAACTCAATTAATAAAATAAAATAAAATAATAAAAAGGAAAAAAATAATAAATAATAATTATGGATGGCTAATAATAAATAAAGTAATCAAACTGTGAGGCCAAAAACTAGAAATGGAGATTCGGCCACGTTGGTTCAGCATCATGTGTGAGACCCAACTTCTAGCACAATAGCAAAATGCACTCCCCCACTTTTCTCTTAAGTGCGTGTTACTCACACGCCAAATTTTAAGACGCAGTCAGCCAGTCTTGCAAAAGGTTATAGACCCACCTCACAATCTTTGCTTAAGTGAAGAGAGAGACGGAGAAAAAAGCGCGTAAGAAACAGGAGAGAGTTACGGGGGAATGAAGAGTTGCATTGTGATAAAAGATTCTCTGGGCATATTCTCCTCCTCTATGATTGGCATTGGAATGCAATTGCAAGTGAGAGAAATAAATAAATAAATAAATAAAAGTTTTTTTAATATTAATAAAATAAAAAATAAATAAATAGAAAAATTAGTAAAATATATTAAATATAATTATTTTTTTCGTATATAATATTAAACAATATTCTCGAGTTATATAATATTAGGATTTGAAACAATACAAAAGAAATCTCTTCAAGTTTTCGGATTAGAATAGAAAAGTGGTCCTCAATCAATTGATAGTTTGACACACGGGACCTCACTCCTTATCCTACGCCACTGCTTGTGTCCCCTTTCTCTCATATCCTACGCACCCCCTCAAGCCCTGTCTTTCTTTTCGCAATAAAAACAAAGGAAGTGAGCCCCACAGCATACATGATATTGAAAATTTGAGACTGATTATTCACCATCGCCATAGTTCATAACTTCAACTTGGAGGAAAAAAGAGAGAGAGAGAGAGAGAGAAAGGAAACAGAATGTCAAGTTCAGTTACTTGGAGCAGAGAAGAGGAGAAAGCATTTGAGAATGCAATTGCAATGCATTGGATTGGTGAAGAGGACTCAAAAGAACAATGGGAAAAGATTGCTCCAATGGTTCCTAATAAAAGTATTGAAGAATTGAAGCAACATTACCAATTGTTAGTAGAAGATGTGCATGCAATAGAGGCTGGAAATATACCTTTACCTAATTATATGGTTGAGGAGGCAGCAACATCTTCTACCAAAGATTTTCTTGGGTTGAGTCATGACTCGAGTGGAAATGGACGTAAAGGAAGCTCAAGGTCTGACCAAGAGAGGAGAAAAGGAATTCCATGGACAGAAGAAGAACATAGGTTATTTATCTTTGTTGGTTCATGAAAATTTATGTTTAAGTCAATCTTCTAACTAACTTCAACTGACAACTATCAAGTTGATTCAGAATCAGATTTATTTTTTCTTACTGTTTTTTTTTTTTTTTTAATTCAAGGTTATTTCTACTGGGTCTAGACAAATTTGGTAAAGGAGATTGGAGAAGCATATCAAGAAACTTTGTAATATCAAGAACACCGACACAAGTAGCAAGCCATGCACAAAAATACTTCATTCGATTGAATTCAATGAATAGAGATAGAAGAAGGTCAAGCATTCATGATATAACTAGTATCAACAACGGGGAAGTTTCATCTCATCAAGCACCAATTACGGGCCAACAAGCTAACACAAACCCACCGGGTGTAGCTGCGGTTGCCATGCCTATGGGGACATCAGTCAAGCACAGGCCGGCTCAGCACCATATGCCTCCTGGTCTAGGCATGTATGGAGCCCCGGTCGGGCACCCGATTGCTGCTCCGGCTCATATGGCTTCTGCTGTTGGGACTCCTGTTATGCTGCCTCCTGGCCATCATCCTCACCATCCTCCTTATGTTGTTCCGGTTGCTTATCCGATGGCGCCACCGACAATGCACCAATAACAATGTTGTTTTTTTTTTATTTAAGTAAATCAGATATTTGCATTTGAAGTTTTGATTAAGTAGCTGTAGCTGGTAAAGGGAATGGGAAAGAATGCCACAGAGACTCATTTGTCACTAGGAGCAACGTAACTTTATTATGTACTTTAAATAAAGCTAAGACTCAACATTCCTCCCATCTCATCTAATTGCTGTAACGTGCACATGTCAAAGGCAAATTCTCTTAATAATGCATCTTCAGTTAAGAGTTGGATGTAAAACAGATGAGGGTTTAATCCATTCGTTGGTCAATTTGTTTGAAACAAAATATATTTGTTAAGAAAATTGCCCATATTAAAAGCTAAGTTCAGAAATAGTCCGTTTAATAAATAAAGGAAAGAATCAAATCTAAAATACCTCCTGTTATAATAAGAGTAACACCGCTACAAGCAAATTTATTGAAATGATATAAACATTCAATTAATGTCATCACATCATTTATCACCTTATTCCATTGTTCATACAACTGTAAATTGCATATTGTAAACTACCCCAATAAAATGATATGTTCCCGTCCAATAGAATCATGCCACGAGCACATCAGTTGATTTTGGCCATCTTAACAAAAGGGTTAATACAGTAGAATCAATCACATACTTAATAATCCCTTTACTCTGAAAAGCGAAAAATAATACCCCTTGGATTCTCCAATTTCTTCTTAATTCGCATTAGAAAAATAAAAAAAGACGAAATGTTTGATCTCACACAGAAAACTTCATGGTAAACCCTAACTGGTATACAAGATGAACAAAATTACAGGTTAAAGAGGGATGTACAGTGACATAGATAGGAACTACAAGTCACCTAATACCCCTTGGATTTTACACGAAGATGCCCTTTAAGAATATGATACAATAACCGTTTTCTTCCCCATTTCCACCATATTGGTGCATCAGCCCGCCGTATCTTCTTAAATTGCTTTTCTACAAGACAAGGAAATATATATAAGAACCGTATCCCTGAAAATGTTTAAAGACTATGAATTGTGCAAAAATAAATGAACAAAAAGACAGATGTTTCATTCCCTCCCCCTTACAGCAAATCTAATAATTCGAAAACCAAAAAAATAAAAAATCTCTCCACGCCGTATATCTAAAAACTCACCAACTTCACCCTCTTTCCTCTATGCGTAGGAATGTGTTCCTCTCTCCTAGGGTCCAACTATCAAATAAGTTATTTCTCACCTCACAGTCGTGAGATCTTAAAACAATTGATCAACTAAACTTAAACCATCAACATTTAAACCATGAGAAGCACACAAATGGGTTCCTCACTTTTGTTTTCAGCAGTGTATATTTCCCATTGTGACTGCAAGGTTGCAAAGCGAGGTACCAGAGAAGGCCAAAAATTCATCTGAATCTTCAATACTTCCAAAACGGTTTGCAGGCCAGCTTTGGTAGGAACACAGTGGTCTAATTCGCATCCAGAATTTTCACCAAGGAGTACCTTTATTACCAAATATTATGTCAAAAGATATTGAATTAAGAAATCAATTGGAACAGTGTCATTTGCACATCAAGAAACAAAAACACAAGCCAACACAATACCCATGTAACCCAAAAACCAACAAAAAGAAACAGTTATGGTCACTTGTAAAGCATGTTTTGTCACAGGGTTATGCTCTTCGCACTAAAGAACATAAACTATCATGATAGCATGTGTTTCTAAAATATGACCTGCCCAAACACGCTTTGAATCTAGTAAGTAATGCTTGAATAAAAAAAATAAAAATAAAATGAAAAAAGAAGAAAAATGTAAGGATTTTTTCTTGGGAGTAGAAGAAATACAGGTATAAACACAGTCCAGGTGAAAATCTATACTCATTAACATGTTCATTTTTCAGGAACTGAAAATGTTCACCTTAATCACTGAAGTAGCAGAAGATGATATTGAACGTAGATTGTAGCTGCAAACAAATATAAAAGATAATATAACTCCAATTCAAAGATTCATATATTGATAATGAACTGCAAATAATGACAATCAAACAAAGACCATAAAGTAAACCACAGACCCGCCCTCTAGTATAACAAGCAACTTGCCACCAGAGAGAGCATTCAGCATGTGGGTCATCTGTGCATATCCAGCTGGAGTTATCTACAACAGCAGAATTAAGTTTAAGTAAGAAATCAACTGTTGAAATGGCATAAATTCAAAAACTTAAGAATGCATGCATCCAAATTCAAAACTCAAAAACTTAAGAATGCAGGCATCCAAATTCAAAACAGCAAAATGACACAAACCTTTCAATTTTTTCAAGTTACATTGAAATTTAAAAATTTTCAACTACAAGCAAACTCTAAAAAAACACAAGATAAGTGAAAGGGAAAGACTACTACAGGTGCTACTAAAACCTTTGTGAAAGCTTAGTGGGTAGTATTCACAAGAAGCTTTGTGGAAACAACTAAATGACTAACAAAGATGCTATCTAACTGAAATGATCTAAACTGATAGAGTGGATAATCAATGTAGAAAAAAAAATGCTTACATCACAGCAGCCTAGAGGATCACCCCTTGCAGCATCAAATCCAGCTGATATAATTGTGAAATCAGGAGCAAACTCCGAAGCTGAAATAAATCATGGTTAGAAAACCATTAACTAGATTGAAGTAATATCAAATACAGATGATTATACTTGTTATGGCATGCAAAACTGCTTACTACCCTAAACAATTTGAATGAAATATGTAGTGAAGACTACCCTCCATAGAAAGAGGACATAAAAGCATTACATAAAAGAAATAAGGTGTTATCTATATGGAAAAAATATGATATAAATTCAGTGATAATTTCAAAGATTAAAAGCCACAAAGGCGGATCTTAATTTATGCTTATGCATATGCAGGAAGCAAAGAAAGTGAACATGGTGATGAATTTACGGCAATCTCATACACTATACACAATATGAACAACCACCAATATTCCCTTGCAATCAAATTACTCTCTCTAAATCAGCAGATAAAAATGCTGAAACCTAAATATAGGCATCACAAAGCATAACTACCACTCTTACATGCCAAATTGTCCAAGTACAGTATCAAGCAGTTGTGTTCAGTTAGCACTGTGCCTTAAGTCTCTATGTTCACCTCTACATCAGTATTTAATATGTATAACAGTAAATAATCCAAAAGGCTTGCAATACTGAGCTATAAATCTTCTATTGAGGACACCCTAGTACCTTGAAGCCAGATAACAATCAAAGCAAAACCTTCTTCAGCCCTGGGCTAACATATTTTTACACAAACAATACTATCTAACAATATTCCTTCATATTGTACACTAAGTGGTCTTTTGCAGACCATTGGTTAGCTGAAGTAGCATGTAGATTTGCCAACACTGGCCCACACTGAAACACAAACTTTTTTGATCATGCAGCAAGGTAATTAGAAGAAAAATGCATGTATTTCAATAATTGGTGCGCTAAAGGTTTCCACACTAAAATACAGAAACCAATAACAAATATCTTCAAGTGAAAATAATAAACATATAAGAATGCAAAATAAGAGATAGTAACCTATGGGAAGAACAACATTTTGAAATGCAAAAACATAATCATTATCTCCAACTCCACCACGACTCCATGGAACATTCACGCAATATCCTTCTGCACCATCAATACCAACCTGCCAGTCAATTAAAATATTTGTTATAGTCTGCATTGCACACTGAACTATAACAATAAATAACGCACATGTGATAAAACTGATTAGCATTAAAAAAAAAAAAAAAGAGAACTACAGAACCTAGTAAGATCAGCTGGAAGAAACTGAGACCAATTACTTACAATAGAGCAGCAAACAACGAAAATATATAAACAAAGATGCCTCCTACCACATATTTTTCAATGAGTAAGCATACAGAAATAAGAATTCAAAATGCTCAAGAATAAAGACAAACTTCTAATACCATTTGTATCCATATCACTTCAGGCCACAAGTCATGCACTAAAATCAACTTACACCTATAAACCCTGATAAAAAAAAAAAAAAAAAAAAAGAGACAAAACTGTATTTCAGATGAAACTCCCACTGATGTTGAACCATCTAGAACATTTGTCTGACCTCATGTTGTCAATCTCCATCTCAGAGCCTTCGGAACAGCTCTATATTTCCACAGACTTCCATTGGTTTCCTACCTCCAACGAGGATCTGAGTTCTTTGGCACAGAAGTTATCCCCTCCTCCCACCCAATACCATCAGAATCTTTCATTCAGGGGCCTCTGAAGAATAACCAAAATGTCACATTGTTTTCCCAGCCATACCTTCCCAGGTTAAGTTACAAATGACAATCGATTCTTTTCGTAGGCATATAGAAAAGGTTTGATCTTCATCACTATTTTTTTTCAACTGCGATAGATTCCCCAGAACTTGAACTAACCTGCTCGGTAATATGTGCATTTTTTTGTATGAGTGAATTAATACAGGCATAAGTCATTGAAAAAGTTTCGACTTGAACCCATGTAATTGTACAAAGAGTGGGTGAGAAGGAAAGCAACAGCTAATGCCACGAATAGTTTCTCTACCTTTCGAATTATCAATCATCTAGAATGTGCTGCATGCATCTACCCTACTCACCAAGTTCCTTCTAACTTTCATATATCTGGTATGGTATGTGCTTCAGTTCAAATCTAGCATAGAGATTGCAGAAAACTAACCTAACAATTACGGGAGCAAAAATTTGTTACTCTAACCAGTAATCCAGCTACTTGGGCCTTCTAATTGAAGATAACTTGAAGAGGGCTCTCTTTAAGACTTTAAGATCCTACAGTACCATCGCTTTCCTAATAGCCATTTTGCTTCATCCACCCGACATATTCTTTCCACAACCAGATGTGTAATTATGTTCTACAGTATTAAAAAAACAATGAACTTTGATGAATAGATAATAATTGTTAACATCCACTTTGATAAAGTAGTCATATACCTAAGCAAATATTCAATACAATCTGATACACAAAGCAACATTGCCTGGTCATATCAGCAGAAATCTCAGTAGGCAAATGTGCTCAGATTAGAGTCCATTAATTCCTATATCTCACAAAGTAACCATGTTCTGCATGTTTTGCTACATTTTCAGCAAAGTTAAGATTTCGGTGGGGGTGCGAATGGAAGACAGTGCAAAACTTCAATCTTGGACCTCACATATAGAAAGAATACAATATGTAACAAACCCTTCATATTCCTCCATGAGTCCCTGTTATGCAAATGAGTCCTACTCCATAATATGTAATAAACAAAAATCAATATCTCCTCTCCAACAGCCTAACATGTAATACAGTTTCTTGCTGCCATCATCCAATTCTAAGGTATCTTCAGACATGATCACAAATACAGCATTAAACATACAATTCAGAGTAGGTTAAACACCAGCTTAAAAGGTGTGAGAGAGTAGGAAACATACTACATAATTCTGGAAACAGAATACTTTTTATAAATGCATATTCTTGACGTCCATATTTTAAAATTCACAAAGCTAAGACAAATCAACAGATAAAAACTAAAAAATCATAAAACATCCATCATTAAAGTCAAAGAACTAGATAAATCCCTGAAACCCCACCAGCTGAAGACAATCACGAGGTCAATATCAAAGGTTAAAATTTCAACTAGTGATTCTATATCTTAACAGACATCGCACATTCCTGTTAAATGTACAGCTATGTCAAAAATCTAGCTGGGTTGGGCAAGACAAAGCACTTGATTTTATTTTCGTTTCTTTGACCCAAAAACAAAATAAAAGAAATAAAAAAAGGTGTTTTTTCATCAAAGTACCTCATTGGCAGCTCCAGTACCAGGATAAAACCTTCCTCCCTCATGCCTGTGTAAAGATATGTACAAAACCTGTAAAAGGATCCATGGAATCAGCACAGAAACTTAAAGCCAAAAAAACAGTAGCTTGAATTTCACACAAAACCTTCAACTTAAGCAATTTTTCCATGAGAGCATGCAATGGAGAAAGCAGAGAATTAGTGCAATGTAATATTCAAGTGCTCATAGTTGACTACTCATGTTTTCTCAAATTATCCCCTTTTTTTATTGATTGATAAAAAGCAAAAAATGGTTTGCATCAACAGAAAAGGAGATTTACAAAAGGTGAACAAGCTGTCCTCAAGTCCACAAACACTTCATATTATCTTTTTGTCCTATCCTAAGGTGGCATATACAACACCATCCCAATTCTCCAAAGCATAAAATAAAGAATAAATTAATTAAAATAAAGAGTTAGTAAATTAAAAAGTTCACAGATATTCTGACACACACCGACTTGTTCCGCTCAAATATTTCTTGGGTGCCATTTCCGTGATGAACATCCTGCAATAATCCACTTAAAAAATTACTTACACCAATTCAAAGCACATGAAGTATGATATGCAACACTGTGTAGGATCCCTCCCCTCAATTCATGACCCTTGAGACAGGTGAAAACAACTTGCATCACAGAGTATATGGGGGAAAATTACCCAGTCAACAATTAGAACCTTCCTTGCACCTGCAGCCTGAGCTGCTAATGCAGCAATCGCTGCATTATTGTGCAGGCAGAATCCCATCGCCTGTCTTACACCAGCATGATGACCAGGAGGCCTAACCTGAAAATTCAAAGTACATTACAGATATAAACATTTAGAGGACCAAATGCAGTAAAGATTACACATACCTACAAAAAACAAACTATCCATACCAGAGCAAAACCATTTCTGGCACGTCCAGAAAAAATTTCTGATGCGAGATCAGCACACAAACCTGCCGCAAGCCTTGCAGCACGTGCTGAGTGCTCATTAGCATATGTGTCAGGAGTAAAATAACTGCCAAATAGAAATAAACAGTTAATCAAGATAGCCCGTCATCTTACATCCAGGATCAGTATATCAAGGCTATAAAGGTCCTGATCATTCTTGCATGTTGCTGTTTTCCCCACCCATACCAAGAACTAAATTGTTACCTCTTCCATATTATTCCTAGTCTCTCCCACTACCTCATCTTACTAGCCAAAATTGGATCAGATTTCACTGCTCTACTCGTGGTCTAAGCTCCTCTTAATTCACAAGAAAAATACAGAGTAATTTATGCTGCTTACAATTCCTTAAACATATACAAAGGCACAACATGCTGTCAAACCTGTGGATTTTGCTTTTCTTTTCTGAGCTTCTAACCATACAATCATGCTTTCTGTCATATAATAAAAGTACAACTTATATAAATTTGCTAATTGTAACTTTTTCTTTTTTTGATTCTTTTAACCTTTTTCTGGTAACAAGGCTTCACTGCCTCCAAACTAAGTAGATATTAGTCACCATCTGCAAGTTCTAATTCAAAATTAACCCCACTGAATTTATCTAGAAATTATTTCAACACCAATCAAGTCTACCACATCAACCACACACACACACACATACACACACACACACACACACACATATTTTGAGAGGGAGAGAGACAGAGAATGAAAGACAAAATTAAAAACAGAAAAAGAAAAGATGTTTGGTTGACAAACCTAGCATAAATTTGACTTGAAAGGTCTACAGCTTCAATCAGCTCTAAGGAATGAGCCTATGGATTCCAAAAATGAAAAACAGAAACATTAAAAATTTATCACTAAAGTAATAGCAAAATAGACCACCAAAGCAGTATATTGTTAATGACATGGCACCACCCAGCCCAATGTACACAAACAGGCAATTACTCCATGTAGCCATACAACCTCAGACGTTCAACAATGCAGAATATCACAAACTGTCAAGCTCAATTCTGCTGGCTATACATTTTTGTATAAAAGTCTCAGATGACGAACCCCTAATACAATACAGAATGACAGGATATGCAGACAATAACAAGATCCCCAGATGCCTCAAGTTAAGAAAATGGTTCCAACCATCTTAAGTTCTTCTCGTGTAATTTCCCTCGCAGAAATCGGGTAGCATCTTCCAGGAAATATACCTGCAAAGGCCAATATTGCATTTTTTTGTCAATCTCTTGATGTGAGGGTTAACTGGAAGTTCCAAAAGAAGAAATATACAGCCAGTAGACCATAATTGTCAATAATGACCAGATCCCTAACCAAAAATAGAAAATTCACAAGAAATAAACTACCAGCAGTAGCAAGGCTAGCAGCAATAGCTCGAAGACGATCTGGTCTTTCGGGATGTGGATGTGACTTCATCTCAACCTACTCTAGCAAAGAACAACTAAGATAGAATTGCAAGTATTTGTAAAACAAAAGCAAAGAGCAAATTATTAAAACTAGAAGAAAAAGAAAAGGCATATGAGTTGCAATCACAAAAATTCATAACATACTTATCAACAGTGAGTGATCACAGAGAATAGAATTCTACATTACATCCTAAAGTAAAGGAATTCATTATTTTTTCAAAAACCAATGTACAATGGGTTTAGTTTTGATTGTCTGAATGACCTTTAAAGAATAAAAATGACAGTACAATTGACAACTCATTTTTGGTGATAATCAATTACTTTAAAAAAACAAATTAAGGGACTTAAATATAACTTTTAACATTTGATATTTTGCTTTCTTTTTTTTTTTTTTTTTTCTAATAAGGATACGTCATAGACAATGTACATGCAAATGCAAACACAAATTATTACAAAACAAAAGGCATTATCCATGCCAATCTCAATTCAAGTAGAAGTTTGAACAGAATATGTTGTATAGCAAAACCATACTTCTGAGTGTAGCAACATTCTCTCATCAAACCCTATAGCCGTGCAACTGTTGGAGAAAGATATTCCTGAGTGCAAGTCTACAGACAAGACAGAAGTAAGATGTTGCATTAACTCAATTTTATCAATATTATAGTATCCTAATTCATAGAGAAAAAAAGAAAGTCAATAAGAGTGTCCAAAAAATTAATAAAACAATGGATAAAAGTATTTATAAAATATGACAATCTCTTATGTGCAAATTCAGAATCAGATAAGTGCTATATTGACAACAGTATCTTTAAACAATTAAACAGCAAATACAAGGTTATTATATTGGCAACAGTATCTTTAAATAATTAAACAGCAATTACGAGGTTATTTAGAATGATTTACTGGAAATATGAGACTTGTGGCAATATAGATAGAAATCAAGATGGAATCAAATTTCATCCCAATCAAATTATAATTGAACTTCAAGAGAATTATTTCAAGCTGCAACTAGAATCTAGAATAATTTGTTGAAGACAATTTGATGATGATGATGACAAAGTGCAAAACGAATTAAAAAACTTTCATAAAATTCAGTAACACCAAAATGAAAAGGTGCATGTGTGAAACATTTTAGCAATAGAACTTTTATGAATTAAACTTAACAGCAAATCACCTTTGTATTTCCCTTTGACTTCTAATTCAACATCAGTCTGACCATCTTGCAAAGAAGGAGATGCATAAAATCCATGCCTCAAAATACCAGATTCCTTGTGTTCCCCGCATATCTGCAGAGAAAATATTCATTAAACCATATACAGACAACCACACCTTCTTGAAACAGATATTGCAAATGCAGAAAACATGCGTCAGAGTTGCATTACACAACACTTATTTTAAAACATAAATGACAAATCTTAACGTACGTCACAATGGACAACATCATCAAGGTTGACCATTGTACAGTTGGTGCAAAACCACTTCATAATCTCGACATGTTTTTGCATGGGCTCCCAGTCACTGTCATCTTCATCATCATCATCAAAGGACTCTTGGTTGTACATATCTTGCAGAGTCAATTCTCTCTGCACCCTTGCCCTTTTCTGCAGACCAATGGCATAATAAATGGGATATATTTGAAGAAATGGGACATAATGACAGCTATAAACAACTATATTCTTAAATGAGTGGTGAATCCTATGTTTCACATACAAAAATAACATCAGGTTGTATGCTTGTATCTACATCTTTGGTTGCATCACTGCTGGATATTCTGACCATGCGTTCATCGGTAAAATTCTCATCATAAGAAGTAGCAATGGTTCCATTAGAACCATGTTTTCTTTTACAGTCTTGACGTGGAATTTGGAAACTTTCTTTGTGAATACTTTTCTCAGCCTCCCCGTTTACAACGCAATTTGTTTGAAATGCTTCTGTAGTCATATTGTGTACAGAGATTGCATGAAGATGTTTCTGCCTTCATCAAAAATCCCAATCATCAGCCCATCATGCTGAAAGAATGTTGAACATACTCAAAACATAGGATTCATTTCTCTTTCTTTCGGGATCAAAGAATAGATATGTTTCTTTTCCCAGAGTGAAAATGTCATTATAAAATCAAAGAGGCAAAAGCTCAAAAGTACACAGAAGAAGGAAAATAATACATAGAAGGATCCAAAAGTGAAGGGAAAATTCCATAAATCAAAAAATAAAGCGTAAAATAATTCAGAAAATTGCATGCATAAAGAGCACCAGAAAGTAAAAAGTGCGCAGTCTCTCAATTTGACCAAATAATGATTATTTGTAGTGTAAAAAATCCATTGTCTCACTAGAAAATGATGTGAAAGACACTACTTTAGAGAGAAACACAAACAGAAATAAAATAAAATAAAATAAAATAACCCTTAAGTTTCTGATGCCACCAGACCATTAATACTAGTCAAAACATTAGCTTAACTAGTCAGATTTTCAGTAAATATCATAAGTTTCAGTAAGCCCTGAAAAACATAGCACAGGGGAGAAACGAGCAAACAAAATCAGGTACATCATATATTTTCAATTTCATTTTTCTCAATCTACAATTATGCCAAGAACTTTTACACAAGGTGATCATACAATACGGCAAAACAAACACCTAGAAAGAGCTTCGATGCCTGTAGCTACAATCAAATCAATCAATGAAGCCTATCAGGGGCCAAAAATAATGAAAATCTTACTAACCCTTGCTTGATGGCAGATAATGCATAGAGATTCAATGTAAATTCTTACAAAATCTTTGAATCACCATGGACAGTTTTAGTTTCAATATTGAAAGGCAATTAGTAGTAACATACAACAAACCAAACCAAAACACATGTGAAAAATATACAGAAAAAAAAAATTGTTTTTTTGGCTTTCCATTCATAATTTTTTTGTGAAATTTACTGAAGGTACACCTGCAACTATCGTTCTTCTGCTTAACTTGGATAAGAAAGTATTAGAAATGCTTAGTAAGCATCTACTATGCCCGAAAGCCAATATTTATCAACTACCCACCCACTTATATTTGACAACTAGTGATTCCATTCTGCAACAAGTATGGATTATCCACAGGACCTCAATCCCGAACCTAACTAACATTAACTTATTCTACTGTGTTTTTTCTCTAAAGCTAAAATACACTCTGAAATCAATTAACTAAAATTCAAACTCAAAACTTTTTTTTTTAAATAAAACATCCACAGGGAGACCAAGCACAAACAGCCAATAACCAACGGCTACCTTATTGTAAAAACAAAAACCCATATGCATATGAGTAAATAAAATCTGAAAAGCAAACATATATATATATATATATATAACAACAAAGAAAGTGAAAATTATGAACGTGTAAAAACGGAAATAAAGTTTGAAAAATGGGAAATTTCAACTCTGCATTGCATTCTACAAAGATTAATTTTTTAAAAATAAAAAAGAAAACCTAATATGTACGGAGACATGGATATGTACGCATGGATCTTGTACATAAAATTTGATTCAAAAGAAAATAAAAAACTGACCGGTAAATTAGTGAAAAGAAATCAAAGAAAAATAATACTTGAAACATTTAAAGAATATAATTTTCTTTTTTCCAAAAAAAAAAAAAAAAAGAACAAAGGTTACTGTAGTCTTACCAGGGGTAGAGCAAATCAGCGGTGTTCCTCGATGCAAATGAGGAAATTTTCAAGGAAGGAGAGAAACTGGCAACTAAAATTCATTTTTTTATTGTATTGTTTAGGAGAACCCAATTACTGAAACGATTCGTTTTGTTGCTTTGCGATTCATTTGTTTCATGGCTGCCAATTGCACTCTTGTACTGCTAACTGGCCCCAGGTTATATCTTAGTAGACCCGCTACTTCTACGGGCAAGCCATCAAGACTTCATTTATAGATTGGCTTTAAAAAAATAAAACTGGGGGTCAAATAGTAATTATCAAACCACTGTATAAGGAACTAAGTATACAAAGAAGCCCGGCCCATCCTAGCCCAGCCCAATGACAACTACAAATGTGACAAAGTGAAAAGCTAAAGCGACGTCGTAGTCATCAATCGATGTGAAATGTTTGATTCAGCAGTCACTTCACTACTCTCTCTCCACAGGCTTCAATGGATCGACCCAACATCTCAAATCAACTTATTAATATTTCTAGTCGTTAGCTTAGCTTGTGAAATAATTTTGGAATAATTTGTTACAAGTATGTATTCTGTTTATTTTTTTAATTTCATGAAATTACTTTTGTAGTGTATATACAATAAACAATGATAAAATATTATTATTATATTTTTATGAATACTAATTTAATACGCAAAATATTTTGTGATGATACGATAAGTTAAGTACTTAAATTTTATTTATATTTCAATTGAAATATTATTTTATTTTTTAATAATTATAAAATAATATATTTTTTATTTAATTAACTAAAAATTATTGTATAATATTGTTGATAAATTAAAAAAATTAATCGTAAATTTATATTAATGCAGAGTTGTTTTGTTAATTTAAAATTATTCTTTATTTGGTTAAAAATTATTGTATAACATTATTGAAAAACTAAAACATTAATTAATAATGAATTTATATTAATCTAGTATTGTTTTATTAATTTAAAACCTAAATAAATATGAATATATTTATTTCTTATTTACAATGTTTAAATATAAATGTCTAAAATTTAACAATTTGACACATGGTATGTTATAGTTGATTAAATCATTTTTTTAGGGTATTTATTAAAATTAAATTAGATAAACTCGTTAACATATTTATATTAAATTACTAAAAATAAACCAATAAACAAATAATGAGAAGCAGGAATACATTATTATTGTTATTATTATATCTAAAAAACAAAGAAATTGAGATTTCATGTATTGTTAAAAATATAAAATTAAAATTTTATTATTGTAGCATTTTGAGAAGACAAAATTTAATAAAAAATAAGTAAATTAAATAATTATGAATTTTGAGTTTTTGAAGGTTTAGGGTTTATTGGTCAATTCCTCTCAGGAAGGAAGGATACTTTGGCACGAGCAATGATTATATTATATAATATGTTTTGTGTTCGATACCAAGTCAGTCAAGGCAGGCATGATGGTACAAGAGAAAGAAAGAGCGTTGGTGACAATTATGTGAAAGGCACGAAGAAGTGGGGCTGGGGATGGGATTCTTTGTTTGATTGGGAGGAATTGCGAGTAATTCGGTGGGTTTTGGATTAGATTTGCCACGTGGGGATGGTGACATTCCGTTGCCACAGACTACAAGGACACATATGTCCCCAACGTACAATCACAAATAGCAACTCTCTTTAACACCCACACGCGGGAGTTGTCATCTAAGGTTTTTAACCTCCTAATATTTTGTTGATTGAAATGAAATTTAATCAATTTTAAACCAATTAATTTCAGACTTTTGGCTACAGTACATATATAACACTATTAATGTAAAATTTAAAATAAATAATATAAAAAATTAAAATATAAATATAAAATTTAAAATAAATAATATAAAAAATTTAAAATAAAACTTAAAATTTAAATATAAAATTTGAAAAAATATAAATAAATAACAATACATGTATGGTTGTAGCCAAATTCATTAATTTTATGTAATCCAAATTTATTACAATTATATTAATATATATATATAACTTATTTAATAAATATATATGTATATATATCACTTATTTTTTATTAGTAAATCAAAATAATTTTTTTAAGTCTTAAATTTTCACATTTTTTTTTAAAATATATTTAAAATTAAATTAAATAATAAATTAAATAAATGGAGTTGAATTAAATTATAAATTAATTTAAAATTACAATAATTACATCATAATAATATTTAATATTAAAATCACTTAAATTAAATTAATTTTAAATCTTAGTGCATGTCATTTCTTAAAATTTGTTTAAGACTATGATATTTTTTATTGTATTTTAAAATCAATAAGAGTAATTTGTTGTAAAATTTATTTACTTTTTATTAACACGTAATATTTGATTACTTTTGTCTTTCAATAATTGTAACTTAAAAATTTATTCTAAAATGAAATGTTAATCTCTTCGAGGAATCGTGACTAAAACGGTGATAGAATGCGGATGGGGATGCAGCATGACGGCCTACACGTGATACGACACCGTAAGATTCTAAGAGATTCAAATGTTTTCCGATTTTGTCTTCTTTTTTTTTTTTAATTTTAATTGGAAGAACTTTTGGAGGGAGCGGGTGTACCAAAACATCAAGGACAGGAAGGAAAGAACGAAGGCTTTTGTAAGCAGACAAATCTCTGACCATACATGTGATTTGCGAACCATCCACATTTTTTTCGCGAATGACCCAACAGTAGTCTTTAGCTTATGGGTATATTCTCTCATTTCTAGCTTGGTTCACAATTAAGCATCATTGAAATAAGGTTATATTACCCTAGCAAATAATCCTTGCACTTTAATTATACATTTAATTATTGCAAAATTAATCTCATTTTTTCAGTAATTACTTATTTAATATAAAAAAATTTATATACATAAAATTAAAATATAAATTTATATTTTAATTAATATTTTTGAATAAAAATATGTACCATCAATTATAGATAATAAAATTAATTATTATTCAATGAGTAAAAATTAATTTATCGATAAAATATTTACACTGATTAATAAGTACAACAAGATTATCATATTAATAATAGATAATAAAGTTAGCAATGATTTAACTTATGATAGAATAATTAATATAAATAGCACACTAATTAAAATATTAATTTTATATATATACACTATATGACTCGGGAAAGGATCTCAATCAGCTGTCCTTCATCAACAACAAATCTAGTAAAATCTTGAAAAAGGTGAACGGATCTCTTTTTCTTCTTTATTTTTGATACGCAATTTGACTAATTAATCAGCCTTTCCTACGGAAAAAAACATCCCTCAAATCCATTTTTATTCCAAGTTTTCGGCTGACATCTGAGTCAAGTAGTGTCAATAATATGACCAAAAGCTAGGTGGCACGAGGGGTACCCCCATTTGCATGTATTTTTCTGATATGTCTCAAAACAAAATTATTAATAATATCCAATAACACTCAACATATTTAAAAATAATTAGTAATTGGAAGCAAATTTCTTTATTAATATCAACTGCTAATTAATAATTTTAGTTCTAGGGAGTCCTGATATTTTGGTATACCAAACATTAATAAAAAATATACTGAAGCTCATTGATATTTGAACAGATGGAGGTTAAAAGAAGAAGAAGAAGAAGAAGTGATTCTAGATCCAAACTTAACTCTCTTATAGTGGCTTCCTTTTTCTTTCTCATAATGCAGAAGAGAAACAAATTACAAATTTGAGCAATGGAGTGTGTCGTTGAAGGCCCTTGTTTTTTATTGGGATTAAAGGAAAAGTTTTAAAGAAGCATAATAAAAGGGATTATTAAAGAAAAGGATCAGGTGAGAATACTCAAGTTTTTGTAGCCTTTGAGCAAACAATGAATCAAATGCAGGCATAAAAATTTCGCCAGATAACTTCAAAAGAGAACCTGTTGAAGAACAGTACATGAAACTGAGGAACGCAGTGAAGGGTCAAGGCACGCCAAAAGAAAAGAAATTAATCGTATTTTTGCTATACAGTTACACACTCAACTCTACAAATAACAGATTAAAAAAGAAGAAAAAAAAAAACAAAAATAGAATGAAAGAAAACAAGTAGCTTCCAAGTAGCAAGTGAAGAGCAGTCCAAATCCATCATCCTAATCATGCCAGCATAGAAGCATAACGATACATCTTCTTATTATGTAGAGCCTGCCCCTTTGTTCTTTAAAGAACTCACCAAATGCTTTACATGAAAACTTTTTCTTAGAATCACTAACAGTAGAACTTTTCATCTCCATTTTCTCTTCAATTCTTTTCTCTCTGTATTTTTTGGGCTCTATTTTCTTGGCTTCAAGGTGTCAATGAACTTTTATGCTCTCTCTGCTCTGTAGTGAATTGATCATTTTTGGGATGTGGTCTTCTGGGGTATGAGGTTAAGCTTGAGATAATGATTGAAATTGCATGGAAAAGGCAAGAAGAAAGGGAGTTCTTATAGGGGAACTTGGAAAGTTGGGGAATGGTCCAGGCTTCCTTGGGCCCATAACTCGGCAAAAGGACCAAAGGTTTAATAAAGCGATAAAAAATGTTTCTATTCTCACAAGGCACTGCACTTGGGGCCCCAGCTCTCTGGCAAGCAATACACTCATGCAAGACGAGATATGAATATTAAAGGAAGAAAATGTTGGCCCTGTTTGTTATCAATTGCATATGGGTGTTTCTATCTAGTTTTTTCTTTATTCTAATTTTTGGTAAAAAAAAAAAAAAAGAAAAATCAATTCGAAGCAATTCAGAGGCTGGTCTGCAGTCGATTAATATGACAATTAAAGCAGTAACCAAGTAATTAAGACGAAAATCTACCAAATTGATACAATATTTGCATTAAATACTGCCCCTTAATACTGGATTCAACATGGGGCATTCTAAGAGGGAGGTTAGGGTTCCTGCCCCGTGACAGACAATATCTATGCTTAACAACTACATGATCACAGAATATTCAATTAATCCCGTGAGCAAATCAAAATTCCGTTGCATGGGATTCAAAAAAATCTTTACCATCCTCTTTTCTTCTCTACGGATCATCAAACTCCTTAAAACTCATTTATTTTGGAGTTGGCAAATGATTATCTTTGTTTGTTCACTTTAAATTCTATCAGTTTATGTTTCAGTACATTTACACTTAAACAAATTTAGATTTTTCCGCTATTTAATTTTCAGTTGTGAACCTCCACTCATAGATAATCATACTCAAACTAATTTATTTGGTCATAGCAGTAGAGTACCTTAGTTGCTCTGTTTTAAATAGTAAGAATTCTGTAAAATTTTCCCAAGTTTTCTTTTCTTTTCTTCAATTTAACTCTAGTTTACCTTTTAATTCCAACACCTTAGTTCACTAAGCATTATTTCTTTTAGAAGTTGGCAATCTTTATTTCGACTTTTACTTTTAACTATAATCATGTTAACAAGCCTTAGTGAATCCAAAAAATTTTGTTTCACTCTATCTGTTGAAAAGGTCATTGTGCTTAAGATTAAGAGCAAATTACTAAACTAATTCAAACAAATTATTAGTGATTATTAGCAAATCATATCATCTATGCATCATCTAAATATTATAATTAAAATTTTTAAAAAAATTTCTTATCATTATTTTTAAGATTTAGATTTTAAATAATAATAAATATCTAAAAAAAATATTTCAAATAATACGACATTCATTATATAAATAATTAAAATAAATAATAAATAATTTTAAAAAAGTATACAAATTTATTATTCATAGAATAAAATCATTTTATTATATTATTTAAAATACATTCTTCAAATAAAATTTCAAAATATCTAATATTTCTTTAAATTTTAAGTACAAAATTCTCCTACTACTCATTCTATACATTAAAATTGCTGACAATAGAAAAATTTTAAAATCAAATATATACATTATATTGACCAAAACTATCCAAAAGTTAATGATATTAGCAACCTCATCATCAACCATGCCACCATATCAATCAAGAATTGAGATTCTCTACTTATTTAAATCTACCTAAATTTTAAAAAATTCTTTAAAACATTAGACTTTTGGTATATGATCAAAATTTATGTGTATTA
The DNA here is from genome assembly GCA_032402905.1 of Khaya senegalensis. Classification (NCBI taxonomy): domain Eukaryota; kingdom Viridiplantae; phylum Streptophyta; class Magnoliopsida; order Sapindales; family Meliaceae; genus Khaya; species Khaya senegalensis. The sequence continues at coordinate 6,471,647 of CP135535.1, forward strand.
TGTTTTATCTTTTAACAAATTAATTATCATTAATCAATATGTAATTACTTATGTAAAAACTTAAATTAAGTCAATTTTGATCTATGAATCAGTCCCTAGTCATAAAACAATCACTCAAAAACTACTAATCTAACAAAACAATTAAAACACTCAACGTGGGGTCTTCCCATATTCCTTTTCCCGTGTGAAATGTGGGGTATCACTTCAATTAAAGAAGTCTATCAGGAGACGATACAAAGGCCCCAACCCAAAGCCGAGTATTCACTTCAACATTTCAAATTTCTGGGCACAAGGACAAGATCCCCCTGTCTAAGTTTTATACAATGCACGTACAACAGAAAAGACACAGCTGTATGTATGGTACGGACGGACATGGTCCTGGGTGGCACGTGATGTTCACGAGACAGACATGGTCCATGCCTGTCACATGGAAGAAAACCTAGTCTTTAGATATGGTTTTTAACCACACTTTTCTATTTCTTATAACCATCACCGCTACATCTGTTGGGTTCTTTTTCTCTTTTTCTTTCTGTGATGGGAGCTTCCCATCTCTTATGTAGTGGTAGAAATAGAACAGGACTAGGGAGATTTCCACCAAACATTTACAAGTTGCTTTATGAATTGGATTGTGCTGTTTCTATGCACACAAGACTATTCTATCAAAGCTTCATAAAACCGTACATGGATTAAGAGAAATTACCACAATTTTCAAGTGGTTTTGACTATAACTAGAACAGAAGTGACACCCCACATTTTCAAATTAAAAAATAATATTGTATCTAAGAAAATTTTCTTCTAAAAGATATAAATGATGAAAACACATTAAACATTAATATTTTTTTTAGAAAATTATGTATAAAAATTCTATTTTTCAAAAAGTAGAAAAATTTTGAACATTCTCAACTTCAAGTTCATTTATATGTTTAACATTTATTTTTAAAGAATTAAATTTTGTATTTTTCAAATCTTGTCGTCAACTATAATTGCAACAATAATGACAAACGATTTTACTATGCACTTAACAACTTATGTTCAAGCTTATCTATGAACTTAACACTACTCAAAATTGACAACGATTTTGCTTGCCAGCTACAGATCTTTGTCTGGTGAAAATGTTAGTCCACCATCGGTAACTATGCAACCAAACTTTCATCAGGCAGACCTGCCCGAATATGAAAAAGACAGAAGCAAGGCACACTTGGTGAGCATGTACCAAAACTTTCAGTGAGGCCGGGCCCTCAACCAATACTGACACCACTGATGAAAAATTTCAGTGTAACTATAAACGAGTGATCAGAAAAACACTCCTACGAAATGCATAATGGTTAATGCAGATCAATACAATCATTCTTGGAAGTCAACATTTTGACCAATGACTAGTCTCTCTCTCTCTCTCCACACGTGACACAATACAAAAGGCCAGCTGTTCACAATAACAGTTTCTGCAACACTGCACAAGCTTATTACCTGCCTTGATAACTCCTTCTCTATGAGGTCTTGTACGAAGATCTGAATAGAGGCACTGCAGTAGCAGTCCAGCTTTAACCAAAAGCACTGCACCTTCAAATATTGGTACAGTCAATGGATTTATTACAGGTGACTATCGTCAATTGGCTTACACAATGTCTGAGAAATTTTATTTGATTCGGCAGTGTTCAGATTACAAGTTCATTGTTTGGTCAATAGCAGTCCTAGTATTCACGATGACCTTGCTACTGGTAACATTAATTAGTTTTTCTCAGCCCTTGATGTAAGAGTTTTTGTCATGCTGCATGTATGGCAGAGATGTTCACTATGAGTCAAAATCTGAAGAAATATAAATTGTAAAGAGCTAATAATGCTCAGAAAATTTGCACCTGCCATTATTTTAACAACTACAGGAACATAGCGCATGCACCATGCATGATGCACGCCTTCTGGCCCACTAATCCCTAGTAGGTAGTAGCCAACATTCATATAATTGAAAAATGAGATTATATTCAAAATCTGCATTTTATTTTAATATTTCTAATATCGAAAAGTTCGATTGATATAAAGCAAACAATTATCAGCTTGCTATCATTTTCCTTTTGCAAGTAAACAATGGTAATATCAAAAACAGAAACCACATGTTCTGACCAAGTAATAGATTTCTAAACCATGGTTTGGAGATTAGCTAGATAATGAGATCATGCATTAGATTAAGAAGTAAATATATATCCTTTTGTTCCATATTGATGGAAATACTATAACATGAAAGATCCTAACAGAAAAAAAAATGTAATCTTTCATTCCAAGACAAAGAACTTACTTGTTCATTATAATCAGTTATAGTAGTGAAGCAACATGCTCCTCAAATTACCAATATCCTTCAGTAAGTTCTCATTCTCTTGATTCCCGCTCTCTATCTCAACAAGTAATGCTGAAATAACATGGGGAAAAACACAGATTGATTATAGAATTCCTGGTAACATTTACTAAGTTAACAACATGAATTGTCACATTTAATACTTTACTATCCAACAGAGCAAGTGCCAAAAGAATATCTAAAAATCTTCAGCTAGATTGACTCTAATAATATCCAACAGTCCCTTTTACAAAGAATGACATTTCTTCATTTGATTAATATGTGGGAATATACAATTAGCCACTCGTTTCTATTGCTATGGAAAACATTCTAAAACTCCACCATATATATGCTAAACTTCTTCATTACTCTCCTTTGGTTCATCTGTCACACATTCCTTACAGAAACATTGTTTTCAGAAGCCAGGCATATTAAACCATCGGCATCATTGCCATATTAGAATTTTAACAACTCTTTAACTTCAACTCATTAATATGTGGGAATTGCATTAACTCCACAATCGTACATGGGAAGATTATGATATTGAAAGAGATAGGTGAAAGGAAACTGAATTTGCACATTTGTACATGGGAAAATCTTTCACCGCTCATAACCATTTAAATGTTTTATCCAAAGAGTACATAACAAACAAGTAGCTCATGATGGGTTTTCAACATGTAAGATTCCTCCCGTTGAACATTAAGAATCTGTAAAAATCTGTCTTCATTTCTTCTAGGCTAAATCTTCAAAAAATCTACTCCAGAAACTTGTTATTTTTCATAAATCCATTGAATGAATAGCCAGGTAAGTTCATTTCAATAAAATAACAGCAATTTGTTGCAAAGGTACCTTAAAAACTACACATATAAATGAATGTTGACTAACATTAGTTGCAAAAGAGGCGCCACTCTTTTCTGTGGATCGAAATGGGACTACTAATTCAATATTCATACCAGATAAATGCATCATAATAAAAGGACACAATAATTGAAGAAACCACTGCCTCTAAACAAAAAAAAAAAAAAAAATGCAAAGTCCTTGCCAACGAGAGAGAACTGGCAAAACAAAATATTATCTTTATAAAATCACCAGAGTTGGAGTTCTGAAGATCTTCAAGAATTTCTTCCTCAAATGCCAGCATCAAATTTTTGAGAGAGTTAATTTTGTCATCCAAGAGATTAATTTCATTTTCAAGAATTTCCTTCTCTGACAACAAATTCACCAGTTCATCACTACTGCCCTTGTCAATGTCTCTCTGAAATTCCAGGCAGATTGTGGTAAACCATTCCCTGTTAAAAAATAACACATTCAGTCACCAGCAGCTCTATTAGATGTTAGTCAAACTAAACTCAGTAAATATTTCATACTACAATTTGGAAACATTAACTGGTTATATAATACCCAGGGAAACCATTAATAAAGACTCGGCATACAAACAAATGTTGGTTGCATATTTAACAATACATTTGTATACTCCTGGAAACTGCTATTACAGACACTGCATTAGAGGTTCATGCATAAATCAATGATAGCTTGTGAATTTGAGCAGCCATTCATTTACATTTATAGGCACACGAAAATTAATGACAAAGTAAAAACCAAAGAAGAATTGCACACCCCAATCAACAGATTCCTAAACACAGTACTCCTTTCTATGAACTGAAATAATTGAGACATATAAAGAATGACGGCTGCAGCATATAATTTAAACATGTTTCTGAAAGTGCTTTTGCTTTTTTGAGTAAAATTATTTTCTGTAAAAGAACTTGAGAGAGCATTTTATATGCAAAAAACTGTTTATTGTTTTCATAAAAATGCATTTCAATAACTTTGCTTATCCAAATATTTCTCGAAAAGCACTGAGTATGTCTTTCTTAACAAAGCACTGCACAGTATATAACTGATCCTAAAAAGTATGTGTTGTGCATTACAACCAAAACTACAAATATAGGAAAAAATCATTTACTTATTAAAAGTGCTTTTGTTAGTGGTTTCAACATTCAACAGCATTCCAAACTCCAAAAGGTTAACATGATACATAAACCAGAACTAAATATTCATATATTGCATACACAAAGATAATTGAAATTACCGCTTGCATTTGCTTCTTTTCAGCGTCTCGTCTCTCTTCATTATCACATTACCAAATTCTTCCTCCAAAAAGTTCACCGATTTCCTTGAATCAACTTCAATGACCACAAAGTATACACTTATGTGACAAATTTAATTGAAAGCTGATTAAAATAATCAATAATTAGTAAAAAGAAGATTATAGAAACTAAAGCAAAAAATTACCAGCAACGGAGAGTAATCCAATGATCTCAAATTGAGAAATGAAGAGAATCTTGGTCAACTCCGCTTCTTTCGCCGCCAAACTAGTCTCGATCTCCGTACATTTGACGATCTCAGATTCAATTTCTCGCGTTAGCTGGAAATTCGCCTCTATTTCTTCATCGATCTTGCGGATGAAAAAAATTTCAGTCAAAAGTAAAGCCTAGAATTCGACTGAGAGAGTGTATATAAGCAATTGTTCGAATGAAGTCGCAGATTGAACAGTACCTGATCTAGCATGTCCTTGAGTGAAGAAATATGGCTGAGAATCGTACCTGAATCGTCCATTTTTCCACTCCGGTTTCCCACTTAACTTAATGATCAGTGCCTTCTATTTTATATTTAAATGAAATTTTAAATGGTTCTGATTCCCGCTTTTCGACGCGACATAGGCTGAACAAAAAATTTTAAAAAGAAAAGCAAAAAGAAAATTTTTTAAAAATAATTTTATTTTAATTCCTCCTTATATTTATAACCATTCCTAAAATATTTTAATTAAAATAAATATTTTTAACAATTTTATCCTCATAATCACCTTTTACACTTATAAAACAAAGAAAACATATAATCTTCATATTCACATTACCAACAAACTGTGATCCCTTTCAAATTTTAATATCGACTTTGTTAATATTTTATTTAACAATATAAATATTTTAATATTTTATCAATAAAATTAATTCGATAAGTAAGTTTGTATTCTTTATTTTATATTTAATTTTTAGTTAATTTTAATATAAATATAATCGTAAAATTTATTGTGACTAATATTTTAAAATTAAATTTAGATTATATGTATAATATTAATTTGTTACTTTTTGTTTGTTTAAATTCTGAATAAACACCTACAAATTTAATAAAATTTGTGATCGAACCAAAACATTTGAAATTAAAACTAGAAAATATAAAACTTGACACGAAGGTAGCCTAAATTGAATGTTGATACAAAGGCAAAAGTGCTAGTTGGTGTTCGTTCTAGAGAATCATATATTACATTATTAGACAGTTTAGATAAATACTGTGGTGAAAATATCAAACATTTATCCATCCCAAAGAATATAAAGTATCATAAATTATTAACGATATCATATGACTTTACTGAAATTGATCCAACGAAATTTATTATTAAAATAAAAATGAGTTTCATAGACAATAAGATAGGACCTACTATATATGTGAATATCAGTAACGACTATAGTGTATTTATTTTTATAAGCAATATTATGGTAATAATGACTGGACATCTCATTACCTTCTACATAACTACGAAATGAATAGTTATTGATGATCATAAAATATTTTGTACCCCTTATTTGCAAACTATCAATTTAAAAGTTCAAGTATAATTATTTATTTCTTTTTTAGAGAGTAATTAATTCAATTATGATCAAAATTGTTTAGTAGATGAGATATATTTTATGGAACCTTCTTCAATACATCATGAAGATCATTCAATTCATGGCTAGTACTCATTATATGGGTATAATGAGAATTGCATATATGATTTTTTTTTTATATATTTAACAGTGTATGGTAGGTGAATGCACTGAAATTCTTAACAACACACTCAAGATCTCATATAGGAATTATTATAATAAGGATATTGATGTAATGATGAACATTAGTTATAAACTAGGTCAGGGTAACAGTTCAATAGGGCATTAAGAGAACATGCCGAAATCATCAAGTTCTCACTATTTATCTCTAATTTTACCATTAATTGTTGGATCGCAAAATGCATTGTTTACCTTTGCTAATAATGTTATATTTGTTAGCTATATTTTCAGTTTAAACAAAGAGTTATAAGATACATTAGATCTAATGACATTGAAGAACTACTTTCAGTCTTGAGTTTCAAAATCTATAATAAACTAATTTGAGGTAAAGTATGTGATTAACAGTTATAGATAGTAAATTTAAGCAACTAACATAGATGAAAATGATGAATATTGACATGATAAATGCTTTGAAAAAGTTTACATTTGTCAAAGCAATTAATTACAGTTTAGTCACCGTCAAGTTAACAGATTGTTTATAGGTAAATATGTGATAGATAAATTTCAAGACTCTTCTAGATTTTATACTTCAAACAACATCCAAGATAATATACACTGTGAGTTTAAAGTATATGTGTCCTACCATAAGACATGACTAGCTAAATAAGAGGCACAAAGATTGACGTGCATAGACTTAGCAAAGTCATTTAAATTACTATCATAACTTTGTTATATTTTAAGAAAGTACAATCTGGGTATAATGACGCATATAAAGACAGATGAAATCGGTTATTTTTTATATTTTTTTAAGGCACTAGGCATGTCTGTGAATAGCTTTCTTTTATTAATTCGGTTAGTGTTTACTATTGATAGCATATTTTTAAAGGGTACATTCGGGGAACCATATTTATTGCAGCAACTTTTGATAGAAATAATCAGATTTATCTTATGGCATTTGAAGTAAAAGATTATGAAAATGATGTATCATGAAAGTGATTTTTATAAAAATTATGAGATACACTTAGACTTATTTTAGATTTAAAATTTGTGTCAAATTGACATGATAGATTCATTAAGAAGATAAAGAAAATATTTCCCGACTCTTACCATAGTTTTTGTTTCCATCATATTAAAAAAAATTTTAAATAAAAAAAAAGTTCAAAGACTATAAAAAAAATACTTTCCTTGTGAATTTTATATTGCTATTAAATGATATATTTTTAGTAATTTTAAAAAATACATAGATAAATTGAAGTCGATACATTCTAATGCAGTAAACTATTTACAGAATAAGTGAGATTTTATAGATGGACTAAATCTCATTTTTTAATTAGATGATATGGCATAATAACCATTATTATTATAAAGAGTATCAACGCATTATTGAAAGATATATGTACTCTTTCAATTATAACATTGGTGGATTGAATACGATTGGTATTGTAGCATTGTTTTTATAAAAGAAGAGAAAAAATCTTTAAATATAACAAAGGCACTATAACTTAAGTAACAATGAATAAGATTAAAAAAGAAAATTGCTCTTCTTACAGTGTTAGTATATTCCATTTTTCAATATGAGTTTGAAGTTAGAGATATAGACTAAGTTGCTGTAATTAATTTAAGCATAAATACATGTAAATATCGGTATTTTAATTTGTAACAATTACTATGTGTTCATACAATGATAGCAATTAGATATATTAAAGGTTAGTACAGTGACTTTTGTTCAAAATACTATAAGAATGACATATTTATAACAGCATATGCATAAGAGATTCATAAAAGGTGTAAAATGGAACCTAGTTTATAATAGAATCTAAATGAGGAATAGTCAATTATTGTCAAGCTACTGATAAGTCGTGTTTCATATAGTCAACTGAAAAATCAATACATCCCATATACAGAAAAAAGGTAGTTATTCAAAGATATTTTCATTATAAGCAATGCAAACACAATCATGTAATTTGCAAAATCCTTTGTATGATGATCAAAATGAATGATCATGTATTGTTGAATTTTGAAACAATTTACTTATTTATCACATGTAACTTTACATTTTATTTGGTATGTTATATTTCATTTTACTCACTTATTATAAAAATAAAAAAAAATGATGTATCGAATCAACTTTCACAAGGGACTAGTGTAGGCTTGTGATGTGCTTGTATGGGTGGATCATTTGTAAAACTTTATAGATCTTCTATCTGTGACAAAAATAAATTATACTAAATCGAACAATAACTACAAGTCCAAAAAAAAAATGATGTAAACCATACAATTTAATTATGATTACTTAAACAATAGAGATAATAAGCATTGTTTGCAGACAAGTGGATGACTAAACCCATTCTCGAAAGTCTATTGTAAGGGTATCGACACGGTCTATTTGATTATGTTTGATCGACTAGATATCATCTCTTGTCCTGCAATAATCTGTCACTAGCACTTTGAATTAGTACATTACATTATGTTCAACCTGTTAGATATCCTCTCTCATATTGTAATAATCTGTACTTAATACCTTAAATTAGTCCATCACATTTTTTTTTTAAACTTATTGTTGTAATGAGGCAACGGTGCAAGTGAATAATAATGTGATGATGCAGGAGAATAATATAACAATGGCATTAAAGAGTAATGTGGCATAGGCATGTGTGAATAGTATAGAAGCGTGTGATAAAATAATGCTGCAAAGGTACAAGCAAATAATGTGGCGATGGCATTGGTAAGTAATATGATATAGGAATGTGTTGCGACAATAACACATACAAATATAATACATGCGAATAATGTGACTATGTATCCTACAACGAATGGTTATATACATTTAAATCATATGACATTTATAACTTCTACCTACGTGGATGTAACCTAAAGGTGTTTATACCCATGTGAGGTTTTGGGCTTGAAAGTGTACCTCAGAAATCTTACTTATAAGCAAACTACTCTTACATGCACTCTCTAGCTAAATAATTTGAAATAAATATGCTACATATGATGAATTACTTTTGTCAGCATTGAGCTGTAACATAGGAAACACCTGCAATTTTTACAAAAAGACATATTGATAAATTTTAATATTTGAAATCATGTAATAGTTAATTTGACGTTAAATTAATTTGGTATTCAAAAGTATTTACGTACAGTAGATTTTGCGAATAAGTGTTTATATACAATCTTTTGATCAAGAGATCATTTAAGGTTTTTCCATCGCAAAATTTGTGAGATGTCGCTATTCACTTGTGTTGCAACATGATTTTGTAATTAGGCATAGACTCTTATATTTATACTTACATAACAAAAAAGTACAAGTACAACAAAATATTGTACAAAAAATAAGAATTATAATATTAGTATAACTATTTTTGATAAATTCTTAAAATACAATAGGCATTTCAATAATATTATATATTTTTTTAAAACTTTTATCAGATGCCTCTAAACGTAGTGCATCCCTCTTATATTTATTATATTGCGTAGGGTTTGATTGATGTAAAGATTGTATTGTGTATAAGAAAATGATAGATCTCCAAGTATACCCATTAAACTGTTTTATATCTTCTAACATTTTTAACAACTATAAATTTATATAGGCTTGTTTGCCTTTACCAAATAGAAACCTCTCATATAGGTAAAAAAACACCAATCACGCTACGTCAATGTCTAATGTGGTAGAAAAATTAAACTCATTGAAAACTGTCTCTTCATCATTTGAAATAATAAGGCATAGATCATAAAAAAATGTATTCCTTAATTGTACTTTGAGGCAAATTTAAATCATGAAAATACTCGTAGTTAAAGTTAGTAATAAGACCAAACTCAATTCGAGAAAAATGAATAACTTGTCCTCCCACGAGAAATTATATTTTATTATTATCGCTATCCGTACATAACTTGTGCAACAATATATAATGAAAGAAGATGAATGAATGATGTAGATCTTTGATAGACAAAAGGTATCTAAAACAAGTCTGTTTAAATAAATTGAGTTATCTTGCAGTTATTCTCTTTTTAATGTGATCATCTCTCCAAATCGTGCTAAATAACTCTGCTATATATGAAAGCAATCATCTACAACAATCTTTAACTACAGTTGGTATGTTATTTCTTATTGTAAAATTATACAAATAATTAATTGTTAATAAAACACTGCATAAAAAATTAAAGATTAACTAAAAATAAATTTAAAAAAAAAATTAATTGGCATATTTATAATTATTTTAATTAATTTATATTGAACTTTAAATAAATTAAAAAATAATTGTCTTACAAAAATTAAATTAAATTTGGGTACTTGTAATTATTTTTATTAATTTTTATTTATTTTAAATTAATTTAAAAAATAATAAAAAACTAATTGTCATATTTATAATTATTTTCATTAATTTGTAATGAATTTTAAATAAATTAAAAAAATAAATGTCTTGGAAAAATTAAATTATGTTTGAGTACTTGTAATTATTTTTATTAATTTTTGTTTATTTTTAAATCAATTTAAAATGAATTTCAAGTGCATTATTGTAGTTGTGCACGTGTGATGTAGGAGATCTCTTCCTCATCTCACGTGCACGAGCAAGTGAGTTGCATGCGCTTGTGAGTGCTCCCTATTTTTTTTTATTTATTTATTTTTTAGTTTTTTTAGTGACAATTTCTTGTCCACGTTGGCCAAAATATTCTCCCTCCCTGGCTCTTTTAATATTTTTCATTATTATCTTGCAACATCTAAAATTCTTGAACTTTAATCTGTATAATTATAATGCAAAATGACAAATAACTATCAAACTATCAAACAAACTACCAACTAGTTAATTATTAACATTTTTTCAATAAAAATAATTTTTTTTTCAACAATATAAATAAAATAAAACTAGTATCTTTTTTTTTTGTTCTTACCAAAATTTGTCTACTGAAATGTTAATTATTAAAGGTGAAAGTATGGAGGTGCGTCTTATTACTAAATATTGAAGATGAAGGTGAGAAGGTGAAGTTCAATATTAAAAGTTAAAAAAATTTACAGGTAAAATTGCTAAAATAATTTATTTACAAGAAAAAAATTATTAAAAGTAATTATTTTGATAAGAATTTTTGGGGTTAATCATAAATATAAGGGGGTAAAAATAATATTGTTTTATAAATTTTTACAAAACAAAATGAAATACAAGTTTTACAATCTTTTTCTATTGTGAAAATGAAAGAAACAAAATAATGAAATGACAATTAGGCATCTTTTGATATTTTTTGGCAGTAATTTAGTTGTTACCTTTTATAAATACGAGGGGATTAGCTATGGTACCTTCAGGTCATTGCACTCTAAAAAAATTTGAAATGCATAGATAAAATAAAAAATATTAAATATATAAAATAAAAAATAAACAGTACTTAAAGTATATAAATGCATAGATAAAAATTTAAAATATATAATAATGTACTTGAAATATAAATAAAAACTTAAAGCAATTTTTGAACAATTTAAAAAAATGAATGCAATGGTACTTTTAAGTATCGTAGACAAACCCAAAAATGAGAGTCTGGTTAGTTACATTTTTTAAAGCATAAAAATAAAAAATTATAGTATATGAAAAATAAAACATGGTTAGTTATACTTATGTGTTGTAAAGTTTATTTTCATAGATAAAAAATATTATTTTAATCCTTATTAGTTGTGGAGTTAGACCTTTAGCAATTAATAAAAATAAGGAATATTTTTATGTACTTATTTTGAGATTTAATAAAATTATACATAAATAAATTTTTTTTCAAAACTAATAAATAGTATTACTAAACAGTAATATCGTTATATTTAACTATTAATTTACTAGCCAAACTAATAAAATAATATTATGTAAATAAATTTTTAAAAATTAATAAAAAGTATTCATAAAAGTTATTTTTTTAAAAATTTGACAATCAATTTAATTCACTTTGTTAAATATATATAAAGATAATAATTTGTAATCAAATTTAATTTAATTTAAATAGTTAAGGATATTAAAAATTAAGATAACGCTTTATATTTAACTCATCTAAAATTAAACATTTTAATTTTGTACAATATATTAACATTTACAGTGCGTTTATTAATTCATAATCAAAATGGGTTGAAAACAAAATGACTGAAACTGAAATAGAGAATTAAAATTAGAATAAGATATTTATTTCAGTTGTAAAAATCAGATTTGAAATGAACTATAGTCCTATTGATGTATTTACTTTGTATTAAAATTAAAATCGGAATGAAAAAAATTATTTTAAATTATTAAAATACCCTTAATTAATATTTGTCATTATTATTATTATTTATTTTAATAATTATGATTATTATTATTATTTAAGAAATTATTTTTATTAATAATTAATTATACTATTGATAATTTTATTTATAATAATTATAAAAATATTAATAAAAATAATACTAATTATTATATTTTTTTAAAAATATATAAAAATATATATTTTATATTTTTAAAAAAAATTAAGGATAAAATGGACAATTCATTATTTAGAAGAGGGTTAAATAGAGAATTTTAAAAATAAAAATTTGATTACCATACCTTTTTGGGAATCAAATTTTTGCTTTTATTGCGTAGGTCCTATTAATTTCATTTTGATTTTCATTATCATTTTAACAAATAAACACCAGATTGATTTTGATTTCGAATTTCATATTATAATTTTGAGTTAGTAAACACATCATTAATTTATTTAATTTATATAATTTTTATTAAGTTAAATTAACTGTTAAATTTTAAAAAATAACTTTTAGTATTACTTTTATTAATTTTTTAAACTTATGGAGAATTATATGAAAAATATAATTAATATATAAAATTTATATATACAAAGTTATTTTAGTTATTTTATTATAATATTACTAACGAAGGATTATTTGTTAGTTTTAAAAAATTTTGCATTTATGTGTGATGTTGTGAAGCTTTAGGGAGTATGTGACAATACTCCATAAAAATAATATTATTTTTTTAATAATATGACATGAATATTAGTTGAATCAACTAATAAAACCAACTATTAACATAAATTTATACTATATATTTATTGGAATCAATATATATAGATATATATAATTAATTCTATTATCAAGCTATAATACATTCATTATTATCTATTTTTTAATCTAATTATATTATGCTACATCAATTTATATAGATGAGTTTGCATTATTTATTTATATCTCTAATTATTTTTTCAATTATTGTATTTTCCTTTTTACTCTAAATTTTACACCTATAGTGATATGTTTAAAGGTAAATGAACCGTATGATGTATTAATATTCAAATCTCATTACGGTCCCACACCTATCTCTATACTTGATCAAGATGAACGTATGAAACTTCAAATGATAATATTTTTTTTTATACTTATTTATCTATTTATTCAAAATAAATATTTTAAATTACATACTAATTTATGCACTTAAATTAGGGTATTTGAAAAATATACCTATTTTATGTTCAGTTTTGGGTATAATTATTTTTTCTTTACCCACTCTCTATAATTATTAAGTATTCTCATGGTTAATGGTGGATACTTTTGAACCAAATCAATCTAAACTAAAATAAATCGACGATTTAAATCGATTTGAAAAATTATAAGTTTGATTTCAGTTTAAAAAAAATAAAACCTATAAGTATTTGTTTAATTTTTTGATTTGAATTTCGTCGAAATAGAAAAACTAAATTGACTAATTATTTTTAAATTTAAATTTTATATTTTATTTTTATCATTTCAATCAATAAATAATGATTCATTTAAATTTAATTAATATAAAATTTTAAAAATAATTTTCTTTTTTGTGTTTATAACTTATAAGATTAAAAATTAATTTTTATTTTTTGTTTGTTTAATTCTAAATAATGAACCAAATTAAAATGAAACTCGTCTTAAGATTTATAATGTAAATTATAATATGTCAAATTTGAGCCTTTTAATTAAATTATTTTTTTGGAAGTAGTCCCAAATATAATATAATTATTAATTATACCGAATCATGTTACCCATTTAATAAACATCTCATTTTCTGTAAAACTCAAAACCTATGAATTTTATGTCGTATTTATATGGGTTAATGAATCGTGTCTTAAATTACTACCCTAACTAAATTCAATACATAATATAGTTTAGGAATGGGAATTAAAGAATATTTTGTAAATTAACTTCTATTGTACAATTATTTTTTAAAACACACCAACCAATTAAAATTAGTTTTTTTTTTTATAGTATTTTACATGATAGATTGCAAATAAAAAGTATATTTTATAATATTAAAAAAATATGTTTATTTAGAAAGAATTGGATTTTAGATTTAAGGCTTAGAAATAGTTACAAAGGTAATAGAAGGATAAAAGGATAAATCGAAGTAGGAGTGGTTGAGTTTTAAGCACTTAAATAAAAAAGATTTTTTATTGATAAATAGTCCAATTTAGAAGTCTAAACTTGTTTATGATTTTTAAAAAATAAAACTTAATTTTAGTTAAAAGAACAATTTTTTATCATGTTTAATTAAGAATATTTACCAAGTTTAATGTTTAAATTTTTTTTTTATAAAATTAAGATTCTCGATGTTTAGGAGAAATTTTCAATCAAACATTGAGATTCTTAATATTTGGTCAATATTACTAGATAAACATTGAGATTTTTGACATTTAATAAAAAATTTCAACCGAATTTCATATTATAATGTGAAATTTTGAAGAATTCTTCGTGTCAACATTGCCAACTATATAGTTGAAAATAATTGTTACATTCCAAAACAAAAAATTAATCATATATTTTATTACAATGTGTGCACAAATGAATTAAAAATGTTATGATTTTTTTATTCAATTTGAATATTTCTATAATTGAGAATATTAGCAAGTTAAGTGGCTAAGTGTGGATTGACTGTATATTGTTCATAATTATTTTGTAAGTTATTTCCCACTCTTGAAAATAAATTTTAATTGATTCTAAACATTAAACATAGATGTATTATTAATTAATACAAATCTATCAAAAACAAACTAGACTCATCTTAAATATGTAAATATATTATTACTTTATAAAATTTATTTTGACCACAAACTAAATATCATTTTATTTCTCAATAATACCTTGTCAATGGGACTAAAATTCCAAGCGAATATGATATATTTATAATTTAACATAATCAATATTTTTAGAGAACATAATATCTTCTCATACGCGCATGCACACACACATATATATTAATTGATTACAAAGTTAATTTGATTGATTTGAGTTAATTAGAAAGATATACATGTTTGATATCTAGAAATTATTAAAATTTATTTTCAAGAATGATAAATAACTTGCCAAAATAATTATGTATGATATACAATTAACCACATGCAAGTAACTTTTTAATTTACCATAAACAAGTAACACAAAAGTAAATATAGTCTAAATTATATAAACATTTAAATTGAAATGGTAAAATCATAATGTGCTTCATTTATTTGTGCGCACATTGTAACAAAATCTATGGATAATTTTTTGCTTTGGAATGTAACATCATGTAACAATTATTTTTAACTATATGGTTAACAATGTTGACATGAAAAATTTTTCAAAATTTTTTGTTGTAACATGAAATTTTTAATATTTAATTAATAATTTCTATCAAAAATAAAAAAAATTCAATGTTTGATTGAGTATTTTTATTAAAGGTCAATAATTTTAATCTTAATGTTCAATAAAAATTATTGGTTAGCGGTAAAATTGATAAATATTATTGGCCATATACTACAAAGCAAGATATTTTAATTCAAAAATTACTCTTTTCACTAAAATTAAGTTTTTTTTTTTAAACCATAAATAAGTTTGGACTTTCTTTTATCCATCTCGTTCGTTAGCATTTGTTATTTTCAAAATCGGAGGTATTTGTCAAATTTTAAAAGTATCTAAGCTATTATGATATTATACCAAGTATCAGGGTATACCGAATTACCGCATTTGCCGATGTCACCGAAGTCTGAACGAAGGCTGGAAGCTCCGAACTGGGCGGTTTTTATTCAGCGACAACAACCCGTAAGCCCAAAATAAAATGCTTGAAGTTTGAAAAACTCTTACCATTCCTTCTTCAGCAGTTAGATATTATTCGGCCCACACGTACAGAGCTTAACTCGGTGAGTCGACTCAAATTTCTCTAACCTCTCGCGTCTCAACTGCCATTTCAGAATTTTATTCGGTCCAAGTTCTTTAGGGCCAAAACGGACCCGACTGGAGTGTCCGCTCCTAGCTTACATTCTCTTGAGCAATTTGATTTCTCTTTTTGGGTGGTCTTTCCGTGAGTTTGTGGTTGCAGAATAATTTAGGTTTTTATTGCATTCATTTGTCGATCGGATTGTGCACTTTTCTGATCTTAAGCTTTCAATTATTTATAGTTGAATGGTGTAATTAGTATATATCAATTATCTGCGATTGCGTGCTGGTGGGTTTCTAATTGGTCGGCTGGATTGCGATATTGTTGTGAAGGGGATTGTTTAGTGAGAGCTTTTTTAGTTTATGTTATAAAGAAGGTACAAAATTCTTGTGCCGCCTTTTGTATTGCCTACTGTTGATATCTTTTGGATGTCAATGTTGCGGAAATTCATCCTCTAATGACTGTGGTATAGGGTTGTGAATATAATTAAAAAGATGGATCACCATGAGGATGAATATCGCGTCGGAGGTGAACATCATGAAAAGCAAGGTGATGAGGTGAGGCTTCTGTTTCTACTATTGAAGCTTACGGCGTTGGGACTTGACATTCACATTGCTTGATTTATTGTACTTGTCAGAAGATGCATATAAATTATAAAGCCATTTTGTCAGAAGCGAATGACTTGGCAACAAATACAAATACTTGAAATTTAAGTAGTGTTCAGATATTAAGAAACTATATCATATTTAGCAAAAAAAAAAAAAGAAAAAAGGAAACTACGATTCTATGCGCTTGACTATGCTTTTCCAGATGGTTTTTAGCTATAATTGATAGAATTGATAATGGTTTCTCTCTATTGGGCTGTGGTTGAAATTTTCCTAAACTGCTTTTGTTTATTTATTAAAATAATTTAAAGAAATTCATTGTTTAGCAATTCCATTTATTTTTAGTAGTGCCTGTCTGCAAAGGTGAATGATTTTATTTTGTATTACTTTCTTTCTGTTGCAGGAAGCTGCTGCTCGCCTTGAGGAAATAAAGAAATCAATTGAGGCAAAAATGGCTCTCCGTCAAAGCAATTTGAACCCTGAAAGGCCTGGTTTGTAAAAGTTTCTAGAATTTGAGGTTTTTGTGCGATAATTAAACTTTGATTGGTTAAAAATGGATACAAATTTGAAGTGACTGTTTGTCTTACTTTTAATCTCTAACCTTGTGTGACCATGAGGACTGATAGTTATTTATGGTTCATACTTGATGACTTATGACACCTCAATGAAGTAATATTTCAGATAGTACGTTCAGCAAGCTGTGATATTAAAGAGGTGTTCTTTAGGTGTATTGGTTGAGTGACAGTAGGATAGTATAGAGTGGGTGGAGGCAAGGCTTTTTTCTGTTTGTGTGTGTTTGGGTTGGTTTGGCGGTTTGTTGTTTGGGTTGGGTGGGGGGGTGTGGTGTGGAGGAAGATGAAGGAATGGGGGGGATGTTTTTGGGTGGGAGGAATACTGGAAAGAACTTACACTGTATTTTGATTTTTCAGTCTTCTGTGATACACTATCTTTGCTGTTTCAGTCCAATTTATCTCAAATTTTAGCTTAAGCTTTTCTTTGCCTTCATATATTGCAGACATATCGATATTATCAAGGCTCAATAATTATCTGATTATACTTATAAACTGAAATAAGAAATTCAGTGTTTCTTAGACTCTTAGAGAACTTTAAAACATTGGATTCTAACTATGTGTTGTCATCAAAGGAACTATTTTCAAAAACTTGAACAGCCACAAACTAGGATTTTACTGTAAGTTTGTGATTGTTAGCAGTTTTTCTTAAGATGTTGGATTCTACGATGGGCAGTTTTTCATTTATAGTTAAAACCATTGGATGAAAGTAGTAACTTCCTTGTGTGTTTTCATGATTCCTGTGCATTTAGATATGCATAAAATGGCAGGGTGCATTGTTATTTGTGCATGCTCAGCATGAGTCCTATGCCAAATCAACTCATTTAGCAATTTTGAGAACATTTAATTGAGTGCAAGATAAACTTGAATGGTAAAGGAGCTTGGAGGAGTCGTCCTACAAAATTAGAGGGAGAAAAATGAACATGCTTTAGAGGAATCAACCAAGATTGATAACTCACAATTTATAGGCCTTTAAACTAAAGGAAGTATGATAGTGGACAAGACTAGAAATCTGGGGGTACTTATTTGTAAGAGTTACAGCATGCAAGAAAGGCCACTTGTACTTACTACAATCAAGCACTTTAGACAGGTTGCTTCTTGTTCCATCTGGACTCAAATTTGGTTTCTGGTAATAATCAATAAGTAGAAGTTATTGGCATGGAGCAAAAAGGAAGCTGAGTTTAGATATCTCCAAATTTGTGCTAGGAAATTGGTTTACTTGTTACCTTTTTCTGGTTTGAGTCCTTATCAAATAAGGAAACATAGAATCTTCATAATTTCGCTTGATCAGTTTGCAGGTCTGGTTCAGAGCATTTAAATTTTGGCAGGTTTTGGTTACGGTTATGGTCTTTCTTTTATTTAGTCTTGGCCATTGGTTCCTTTGATGTTCAAAGTTGTTGGAAAGATTTTCAACAACAAAATGCTATGTTGACAAATTTTAGAATGGAAGCATGTGTTTCAGTACCTCTGTGTGAACTACTGCATCATTTTTGTTGATAAAGTTTCATGCTTGTTCCAGATTCCGGGTTCCTCAGAACACTGGATTCCAGCATTAAGCGCAATACGACAATTATTAAAAAGTTAAAACAGATAAATGAAGAACAGCGAGAAGGGCTCATGGATGAGTTGCGAAGTGTCAATCTTAGCAAATTTGTCAGTGAAGCTGTGACAGCCATTTGTGATGCCAAGCTTAGAAGTTCAGACATACATGCAGCAGCTCAGGTACTGTTCATTGATTTGGATTAAAAATTTTTGTGGTTGCCACTTAACATTTTCCTGTGTAGTTTTTTTTCTTAAGTGTTTTTTTAATTATACTTTTCTGTTAATAATATTCCAAATCTTAGCTTTTGTCCCTTGGTTGAAGATCTAATAACTTTAATTTTTGGTTTATTATTGTTCAACAATATATACAGTAGTTAACGTGAGCACTGTATAGATGCTTAAGAAAACAATCTAAACATTTCTTTTGGTGTCATACAGAATACATAATGGCCTCTAAAAGAATGCTGAGTGAAACAGAGATTCTTTGATCTATCTTTATCTGCAAATAATAATTTATTAATTTTCTTTCATTCTCTTTAATCTGAGACATGAGCATGAATTTGAAACCTAAGGGCATGATAAGCACGGTTGTTTATTGTGGTTAAAGTTGCTGGTTTCAGTTTGATCTAAATGAAAAAGTTAATACCATCATGTTATATGTTTGTTATTAATATAGTGGTTTAGGATTTGCATTATTTGCCTGCTACTTAAGTATTGTATGTAGATTTAAGCACCAAAACTTGTGGACGATGCTACGCATTGTTGAGTTCTGTTACCAATCGAGTTGTATTATATCAGTGAGTGATGCTTGCTTGTTATTAAGTTTCCATTTGGTATCAATAACAAGATCATGCTTGTCTCTAAATTTATTTTTATTGCTGCAAAATTTATTTTTGTTGCCAAGATTTATGAGTTTGTACTTATATACATGTGGTATTGGCTAAAACGTGTCTACTTTCAAAGATATGCTCGTTGCTTCATCAACGGTACACAGACTTCTCACCATGCCTGATTGAAGGACTCTTGAAAGTATTCTTTCCTGGAAAATCTGGGGATGACTTGGATGCTGACAGGAACCTGAAGGCCATGAAGAAGCGAAGCACTCTGAAACTCCTCATGGAGCTTTATTTTGTTGGGATTGTAGAAGATAGCAGCATTTTCATCAATATCATTAAGGATCTTACTAGCATAGAACACTTAAAGGACCGAGATACCACACAGACAAATTTGACACTTATTGCTAGTTTTGCTCGACAAGGAAGAATCTTTTTAGGACTTCCACTGTCTGGACCTGGACAAGAACTTTATGAAGAGGTTCAAACTTTTCTTTCTTGTTTCTAAATGATTTCTGCTTCTCTAATATCACCTTTGATTTCTCTATACTTTTTATTGTGTCCCATTGAGATCTCTAATTCTTTTGTCACTTTCACATCCATAGAAGATGTGCATTTTTTGTTTGTAGTTGTCATTTAATTCTTGCCCTAGTTGCATGGTTGTTATTACTATTTAGTTTTGAAGGGTAATACATAAAGGACCAGCTGTGTTCTTTTGTGTAATATATGTGCTGACATTTTGCTACAGTTTTTTAAGGGCCTTAATATTACGGCAGATCAAAAGAAAATTTTCAAGAAGGTGTTTCATACGTATTATAATGCTGTTCAAGAACTTCTTCAGTCTGAGCATACTGTAAGTTTATACCTTTGTTTAGAAGCCAATGTAATAGTTACTTTTAAGCGGTCCCTGGTATCTAGATTTTTATAATTGAAAAAATTTGAGATTCAACTAATCAATACCATCAGACTAAGGATCTAATTCCTTTTCATGCTTGATTGTTTTTCTGTACTTCTTTCTAAAGGCTTTATTTGATGGATTTTTCAACCCATTACAGTCACTTCGCCAAATGGAGCATGAAAATGCGAAGATTTTGAATGCTAAAGGAGAGCTTAGTGAAGAAAATGCCTCTTCTTATGAAAAGCTACGAAAATCTTATGACCATTTGTACCGTAATGTCTCCTCGTAAGTTGATGTTTTTATTTCATTTTTGTTTATTCATTGGCAACTTGTTCAGTCACACCAACATCTATGCTCATTTCTGGTTGTATAAAAGCTGAGCCCTGAGCAGTAAGCCTAGAGAACTTCGGGCAGTTCTCAGAGTAAAGGTATCGGGTTTAGAAATGGTGTTATGGCTCAGACTGTTGTTGGTGGTCTTGGAGTTGATGTGCCTACTGAATTTTATGTGGGTGAGATGAGTCATGCTGGCATCTGAGAGTAAAGTTGATAGTCATTTTTTCTTTGTAACTGAAGCTTTCGATGTATCCCATAATAGGAAAACCTTTGTTCAGGATGATATTGTTATTGCTCGAAATCAGAATGTGGAGTAAGTTTATTGACCACCTCAGATGTTTCCTGGATTCAATTAATCAGGCAACTTATTTTTTCTTTATCTTCAAATGCTTTTCTCTAGTTGGTTGCTTTGGTTCTTGACCTCACCCTACACATAGCAATTTGTGAAGGTTTGAGTCACTGGAAGATGATCAAAGTCAGCCACTGCAGCTGATGGATTGATTTTATTTTTCTTAGTATAAATGTGATGGATTATGCTGCATTACAGGAACGTTCTGTTCTTCTGTCTGGATGACATCTATTTTCTGTTGTCTTATTTTCTTACTTTTAAGAATTTTCATCATGTGTTTGCCCTGCATTGATTCAACTTGCATCCTGTTTTCTGGCCCTATGGTTTTATGAGGCTTAAAACCTGATTATTATCTAGTTCACTGGCTGATACCAGGTGCACTTGACTAGTTTTCCTTATGACTTGGCATTTGTAATCTACTTATCCAGTAGGTTTTCTTCTTTTTTTTTTTTTTACTTTTCTCTCTCTCCTTTTTTTTTTTTTTTTTTTCAGTTTAGCAGAAGCTCTTGATATGCAGCCTCCGGTCATGCCAGAGGATGTTCACACAACTAGGGTTACTTCTGGAGAGGATGCTTCAACTCCTTCAGCCGGCAAAGATTCATCGGTTCCGGAAGCTGTGTGGGATGATGAAGAGACTAGAGCTTTCTATGAATGCTTACCTGATCTCAGGTTAGATTTGTCCTATACTTCACAAAAATTGTCAAAAAGATAGAAAGGAAATGTCATCTTATGGTTGTTAATGAATATGGAAAGCTTTCCGTTGATTACCATCGGATGGCTTTTTTAATATGGAAATTTGCTTTAAACAATCTGTGTTCTGTTCAGAGCATTTGTGCCAGCAGTATTACTGGGAGAAGCAGAGCCCAAAGCGAATGACCAATCTGTGAAGACACAAGAGCGACCGGCTGTATGGAGTCTGAACCTTCAACTCTTTCTCATTGGCATTCTTCATTTTCCAAGTTAGCTATAGCATGCTGACAGAATTTGCATTTCCTAAGGTCTTTAAAGAGAATTTTGTGAATTTTACCTCAGTTGTAGGAGAAAAATATTTTTCCATCAATTTGCAAATTATGGCTGACAATTTAGATTGCTTATAGGTGATCAATAGATAACTACATCTGCTTTAAATTTTAAGATTTTTATACACTTGCTTTTCTCAGAAGAAGTTATATTTCTAATTTTTCTGATGTGAAGCTGAAAAAATTTCAAGTATCTAATATGAAGAAACTTAAAAACTTATAGCATCATGGGTAAAAGTCAGATCAAAATGCTGGATTTCTTTAGATTATTTGGCCAGTTTTTATTTGTCCTTTTGTAGTTTCCATTGATTCATCCCAGACCTATAGTTGTATAACTGTTTGTTCTTTAGTAACATAAATATGTGTGGGTGTAAGCATTTTTATACAAGTATTATTTTAATAGCTAATTTGTGTTGCTCACAGAAAGTTTTTGTTTCCTTGTAAGGAACAGGCTTCTGAACCTGACCAAAGTCAGTTGGCTGCCGAAGATACTGCAGAAGTTTCTGCAGATTCTGGCACTTCGCCAGAGGGCAAAACGATTGAGAAAGGAAAGGATAAGGAAGAAATAGATAAAGAAAAGGCTAAGGATGTTGACAAGGAGAAAGGGAAAGAAAAAGATCCAGAAAGAAAAGTGGAAACTGAAAAGGAGAAAGTTAAAGGCCCTGAGGGGACAAATTTGGATGCTCTATTGCAGAGACTCCCAGGCTGTGTCAGCCGTGACCTTATTGATCAATTGACTGTAATAATACCTCTGACTGACCCTTAGTGTTTAATGCTTCTTCTTTCTTCTTTTCCCTGTTGGTAGTATTGTACATCTCCATTAAGATTATAATTTCTTATTGCATGTCTTCAGGTGGAGTTTTGTTATTTAAATTCAAAGTCAAATAGGAAAAGGCTTGTAAGGGCATTGTTTAATGTCCCTCGAACATCTTTGGAACTGCTGCCATACTACTCACGCATGGTTGCCACACTGTCAACATGCATGAAGGATGTCTCTTCCATGCTCTTACAGATGTTGGAGGAAGAGTTCAACTTCTTAATAAATAAAAAGGTTTCATATACTTCTTCAGCTCTGTATTTATTTTCTTTCATGAATGTGTATATTATTTCCTTCCTAAATCATAATTTGCCACTGCAGGATCAAATGAACATTGAAACAAAGATCAGGAATATTAGGTTTATTGGAGAACTTTGCAAGTTCAAAATTGCAGCAGCTGGTCTCGTTTTTAGTTGTCTAAAGGTATATAGAGCTCCAAGCCTTTTTGTATGCCTAATACTAAATTTTTTTAAGAATGCTTTGCCTAGAAATATATATATATATTTTTTGTTAGTGCTATTAACACCTTCTCTTTGCAAAAGTAAGAAAGGAATGAAGATGATATAGTATAATGCAGCCATCTTAGTTACTCTTTTTTTATCCCTGGACTGTACCACTGTTGAAATATTTCTTAGTGGAATGTTTACTTACAGATTTGATGCTTTCTTTTCTTACCAGGCTTGTTTAGATGATTTCACTCATCATAACATTGATGTTGCGTGCAATCTTCTCGAGACTTGCGGCCGCTTTCTGTATCGATCTCCTGAAACTACTGTACGGATGGCCAACATGTTGGAGATTTTGATGCGCTTGAAGAATGTCAAAAATTTGGACCCCCGGCATCTCACTCTTGTGGAAAATGCTTACTACCTGTGCAAACCTCCTGAAAGATCCGCACGAGTCTCTAAAGTCCGTCCTCCTTTGCATCAGGTGCAATTCTTTATCATGTATCAGGTTCAATAAACTATTATCATTTTTTTAATCTAAACACTTACCTTCTATCCGATGCTTTTGCAGTATATCAGGAAGTTGCTATTCTCAGATCTCGATAAGTCTTCCATTGAGCATGTACTGAGGCAACTTCGTAAATTACCTTGGAGTGATTGCGAGTCATACCTTTTGAAGTGCTTTATGAAGGTTCACAAGGGGAAGTTTGGTCAGATTCACTTGATTGCTTCTCTCACTGCTGGTTTGAGTCGCTATCATGATGAGTTTGCTGTGGCTGTTGTTGACGAGGTTTGATTCTTATTTTGAAATGTATTTCTGGTATGCCCTGATAAAAAATGGTGATGATTTTAACAAATATATTATTGTTTATTGATTTGCCTGGTAATGATTTTGCTCTGTGTGTTTGTCGTGGTTGTTTATTTGTGCTAGTTGTATAAGCATATGATGGCATAACTACCGAAATGCTGGTCCAGGAAATTCATGGTTCTCTAGAATGCTCTCTATAACAATTTTTGTTCTGTTTCTGAAAGTGGAAAAGAAAGATTTTAATATCACATTTGGTGTGTGCAATTGCTTGAGTACCATGACATAAAGAAAGTTAAGTTCAGGAGACATCCAATATAGTGATGAAGTTGTTTATATACTACAACTGATGCTAGATGGGGTCTTGGAAATCAGTACTGGTTCGAGCAAGTAGAGTAGTTTTTGAGAGAGAGTTTTGGTCACCACCTCGGAGCTGCTTTTACCTCTGTCTAATCTAGAGGAAGAAGCTTAAAGTGAAGTAGCACTATAACTTCCTCTTCTCTACTTGCTAATGGATCTTGATGCTTTTGTGCCTACTTTATTAATGTTGATTCTTTTTAGTGATTATTAACATGATAATTTTCTCTGCTTCTGTGTGTTCACTTCCTTGGATGTAAAGACAAGTGAGCATGTGGAAAGGAAAACATATTTGAAATGATACACCTATGTTTCCTATACTCAAGTGGCGTAAATAGGGATCTTCAGTTAACTCTTAACATTTTTACCAAAACAAAAGAGCTTAAGTAAAGTTTAGGACAATGGGCAATGGAGTTTTAAGTGTTAGGTGCTCACATGTATTGGCCAAAAGGGGAAAAAGGTGTGTATTTGGGTTGTTTTTTTTCATGCGCTATGTTTTCTTCTTACTCAATGATGGGATTTGTAAATGCAAAATTCTTGGAGGCAACTAATTTTTGCTATTGTTGATGATATATTCCCTCTATTAGTAAAGATGTGTGCCTATTTGTTTGATGCTCATTTTTACTTAAATAGTTCCTTGTCATCTATACTGGGATTGGCTTGCAAGCAAAGTAATCCCCTTCCAGGCCAATGGCGAAATATAATAAATAATAACGAAAAAAGAAAATACACAAGTATTCCCCTGAAAACTCTTAGAGATGAAGTGTGCTCCCATGAAAGGGGCTGTGCTTGAAGTTTTTGTTGAATTGCAATGGTAACATCATTTTCTTTCAGCTTTTGGAGGAAATTAGGCTCGGTCTGGAATTGAATGACTATGGGATGCAGCAGAGACGCATTGCTCACATGCGGTTTTTGGGGGAGCTATACAACTATGAACATGTGGACTCATCTGTTATTTTTGATACACTTTATTTGATTCTTATCTTTGGCCATGGGACTGCAGAGGTATGGATTTTCTTCTCCATTTTCTGAAAATTTTGATATAGCCATGAAAGTGGAGCAAGTAATTATGCATATGTATATCGCCAGTGCTTCTGTCAATGTGACAGTTTTTCATTTGTTGTTATTTTAATTTTTTTTGAATAATTTGTGGTAATAAATTCATAATTAACCTTCTCTTAAATGGTGATAAATTTCTTCTTGTTCATGCTATCAGCAAGATGTACTTGACCCACCAGAAGATTGTTTCCGGATCAGGATGGTTATTACTCTTCTTGAGACTTGTGGGCACTACTTTGATCGAGGCTCTTCTAAGAGGAAACTTGATCAATTTCTGATACATTTCCAGAGGTATATTCTCAGCAAAGGAGGACTCCTGCTAGATATTGAATTTGACTTGCAGGTAAGTGACCAAATTCAATTTTTTTTTTCCTTTCTTCATAAATAAATATTCCTGATATTTTAGATATTAGATTAAACCCCCACAATCCCAAAAGTATATATGTATGTTAAAATGCATTAATGGTTGAAATTATACAGAATGATGGTCGTAACTATTATTACCTGCTAATGGCCCTTCTGTTATTTCGCCCATATCTTCCCTTAATTTAAGTTGGCATTGTTATTCTAAGATTTAGCCTCATCCGGAATTTGTGAGATAATGTTATGCAATCTATGTATGTTATGTGAGCTCATAAACTGAAGCCTTTTGCAGGATTTATTTGCAGAATTACGTCCCAACATGATTCGATTCTCTTCCATTGAAGAAGTTAATGCAGCTCTGGTAGAGCTTGAAGAGCATGAACGTACTGTGCCAACCGAGAAGCACTCTGACACTGAAAAGCCTTCAAGACAAACTGCTTCCAACACCATATCAACTAACGGACAAACTACAGTGCGTGGCACTGAGGAAAATGGTAGAGTGCATGAGGACAATGGAGACAGTGACAGCGATTCAGGGAGCGGCACAATAGACCCAGAGGGGCATGATGACGAAGACTTGGATGAAGAGAATCATGATGAATGTGACAATGAAGAGGATGATGATGCTGAGGCCGGTGGACCTGCTTCTGATGAGGATGATGAAGTTCATTTCAGAAAGAAGGTGGCAGAGGTTAACCCTGAGGAAGTAGAAATTTTTAATCAGGAGCTAAGGGCTGTAGTTCAGGAGAGCATGGAGCAGCGCAAACTAGAGCTGAGAGGGCGACCTACTTTAAACATGGTGATACCAATGAATGTGTTTGAAGGATCCTCAAAGGATCATCATGGAAGAATGGTTGGAGGGGAAAGTGGTGATGAGGAGTTGGATGAAGACATTGGAGAAGCCAAGGAGGTTCAGGTGAAAGTCCTAGTGAAGCGTGGAAACAAGCAACATACGAAGCAGATGTACATTCCTCGGGATTGCTCCCTTGTGCAGAGTACAAAACAGAAAGAAGCAGCTGAGTTGGAAGAGAAGCAAGACATAAAGAGGCTGGTCTTGGAATATAATGATAGAGAAGAGGATAATAGCGGGCTAGGAACCCAGACATTGAATTCTAATTGGTTGCAAAGTGGAAGCAGCAGAGTTGCTAGCCATGGCAGCTTATGGGAAGGAACTAGCAGGAGAACTGGTGGATCACGTCATGGCCATCATCATTATTCAGGCAGTGGAGCCTACCACGGCAGGAGAAAATGAGCCTTTATAGCCCAAGAAAAGTGAATATTTTGACTTGTGGCAAACTTGGTTTTAGTATAACCATGGAACATGTGATAGTGAGAATTCACTCTGATTCAGAAAGAAATTAAGAATGGCGACACTTTTAGCTTGACCTTGCACTCATTAGTTAGATTGTTGATTCATCCCATGAGTCTGAAGCAGGTGAAATTTGGCGATTGACAAAGGATGGAATTCAAACTGCAAGTGTCATTGTGTGATCCTTACAGCTACGAGTCATAACTCTGGCACAAGGTACACGAATTACGTTTTCCCTTAATGTATTGGTAAGTTAAATATATCTGCTGCCTCGTGTTGTTGAAAAGTTTCTTGTTCGACAGTGGTTGGGGAGTGAATATACTACAACAGTTGCTACATATGAATGATTGTGGGATGGTGATTTGCAAATGTCCTGATGGATATGTTCTGTAACTAGATTCTATACATCTTAACGTATCGGTATTTCCATGCTTCCTGATGGTAATATGTTTTAGGCTGTGGCTTAGGTTGAAGTGGTTTTCATTGAGAAACCCGAATTGATGGAATTATGTTGAAATTAGCTATTATCTTGTTAATAATATTGCCAATATTGTTTGATTCGATTAATACAGTTAGCATAATGTTTCAGATTTAAAACTTCTTGTGAAAAACAGTTTGGATAGTTGAAATCCTTGTAATATTTTAAAGAAGAGGTGGAATTTATTTATTAATAATCTTCTGATCAGAAACAAAGTTACCGAGTAGATTGGTGCATTTGAGTGGGATTTTGATTAATAAATGATAAATGATATATCATTATCCCTCATATTGATGATAATTACACGTCATAATTTTTATTTGAGTTAATGTAAACCTCTTCTATTTTGAGGTCAATAATTTCTCTCAAGCAGTGAGACCAAGTGAAATTATGCTTTCACCAATAGCCACATGTTTTCATTTTTAAGAGTTATCACATCATCTAAACATCATCTACCAGGGTTTGGAGAGTGAACATAGAGCAATGGAAAAGATGCTGCCCAACAGAAATATACCAAGGACAAAGAGTTTTCGTGCCTAAAAAAGATTGATTTTAGAGGAATAGCTAAACAGAGAGAAGCAATTATAATATTTATATATATTTTTATTATATTAATTAAATAATAAATTTTTTCATTTATAATTAATAAAAAAATATTTTTTATTTGTTTATTAAATAATTTTATCAAATTAATAATATTAATATATAAAATTATCTTATTTAAATTTTTTTTTATTAATAATACTTTTATTAGATAGCCAAAAACAAAAAGAAAGATTGTTGGACTATATTTTTTTGAGCTTGGATCCCCTTACAGTCTACTCATTTGCAACACAAATAATGGGTGACAAATTTTTTTTTTATAGGATTCTTCAAATCTATATGAATTTAATACAAAACTTGTCAACTAAGATTGACATAAACTAATATTTATTAAATAGACAATATGACTAATGATGTGTTGGATTCGAAATTGAAGTTTAGGTAAATTTATTTACAATACCAATTAATTATTTTTAAATAATTATATTTTATTAATTTATTTATAATTTAATAAATTTATTATATATTTTTTATATTCAAACAAAATAAAATATTTATTACATTTTAAAAATTCTAGCTATTGAGATATCTAACCTTTAAAGTACAGAAAAGTGAATAATCATTAAACATCCTTAAGTTTAACTTAAAAAATTATAAAATTATTTAAATACATAAAAATAAAAGTGAATGTTTATAAAATATTTTAATCGCTATAATTTTCCGGATAAAATGCACTTATATTAGACATAATATTAGTAAAATTGTTCAAAAGTGGGAAGATAAAAGTCAATAAATAAATAATTAATATTTTAATAACAATATTTTCAAAATTAAGTTTAAAAACCCGATAATTTTAAACATATTCTACAGAGTAGCAATGCTATCACCCAATGATTCGTGGTCATGTTAAAAAAAATAGTAAATATTAATTTATATAAATCTGAAATTAAAAGAGAAGTTGAGTGAAGAGAAGCTGTAAATGAATTTGGGCAATCCCTCCATCTCCCTTGTGGAAACCAGGAGTAAAGTAACAACCACTTTGTCAATCCTTTTCTCTGTTGCAACAATAATACAAATCTTAACTCCCAGTAGAATTCTAACCATCGTGCGAATAATTTAAATAAAAAATAGAAATAATATTCCCTTTCTTTACTTTGTTGTTGAGGAATGCAAGGAAAGGGAATGTACCCCATTGAATTGGTATTTCGGGGCTGAAATCTCATAGTGATCTTCTCACCATGACACAAAATCCAGCATCAGTCAGGAAGATATACAACATGCACCAACCTACTCATACTGAAAAGAAAGCAGTCTACTGAAGAGTGAAAGAAGAAAACACAATCAATAGGAAATAGCTCTGCTAATTGCCATGATAGTAGACAATCAAACTGCCTACAAAATCAGACATCGATAAAGAACAAAAGATTGCACTCTCCGACAGCTATATATAAAAAAGAGGCATCATCCCAGTCATTTGAAAAACCAGTTCAGAACGTGCTAATGTTTGGCAAAAGTTAAAATAAGTATTAAAACAGAGTAACATACCTTCAATTCAAGGCAACCACCAGCTTACTAGAGTATTCATTAATTGATCCTAGAATGATATTAAGATGTCTAATCAGGCACATGTGCAATAGCATCTGCAGATTTCCACAGCATGACAAAGCTGGGATCACCATTTATATGATCTTTTCTTTTTGCTGCTTATTCTCAGTTTAATGATGATAACTAAAAGATTGGAGATCTACCATCCAAAACTCAGTTTGAGGATTAAAGTGCTTTTTCCCCACCCTCAAGTCTTATAGTTAGAAAAAAAAAAAAAAAAAAAACCCTGAAGCTCCAATTGCAGAGCAAGAGAATCCCATCAAAACTCAACACACTGTCAACAGAATGAGGTTTTCAGAGAAAACCAACCTACTGCCAAGGATCTGGTGAGCATGTTACTTTTACAATTTCTAATATTAATAAATATTGCTTAGATAACAAAATTTTATCAAATTCTTCATTGAGAAGGAGAAAGTGACACAATGTAAGAAACTTGTACAACAGGCAGCTCCATGAAACCAAAAACACCTAAAAGTTCTAAACAATTTTTCTGCCAGTTATAACTCAAAGCAAGTCCTTGCAAAATTTTACGATTCTATCTCAAGTGTTCTTAAAAATATGATAGGGCAAAACAAAAATAACTGAATACTGTCCAAAAAACTTCAACAATGCAATACATCATACAATCAGAACTCATTTCAAGCTTAACTGATATTAAGTAAATAAAGAATCCACAGCAGAGAAACCGGCAGCACCTGAAGGCTTTTCTGGTGGGATTACTTCAATTAAGCACGGATGCTCAACAAGCCCCATACTAGAACCACTTTCTTTTGCACTAATACTAAAATCTTACCAGAAAAGAAAAGTGGGTTTGTTTGGTAAGTGGGAAAATGCAAGAATATTTGAACAGTAAATTTATAATTTTTTATATCCCAAACATTTTCTTTTTCTTAAATGGATCAAGAGAATAATCGCTTAAGTGAAATTTCAGCTTTTATTTTGTTGATTCAAACAACATAAAACACAGGACTCAAAAGTTCATTTCTTAATTCTTTAACTTCCTTGCATTTCACATGAACTGAACAGCTTAAAATAAAAGCATAGAACTATTTGAATAATATCCAAAACTACAGGGAATCTTCAAGTTCCTTCAATTTCTTTTGCTTCTGCATTTCACTCTCATACTTTCTCAATCTTTCATTCATCTTTTCCTGCATTTTAGCAGAAAAAAAACCCAAAATCATGCTTTTATACTTCACAAAATAACCACACAGAACACAGAAATTGGGTGTCTCTTAAATGCCCCAAAATCCTGACAAGAACTAAATTTCCAGCACTTCTCCCGAACCAAAGATATCAAACAAGCAAAAATAAGAAGTAACTTAAGTCAAACAAGATAGAGAGCGTAGAAGTTGACCTTGTAGCTGACTTCTAAACGATGCATAACATAGAAGCCTAGAATGCCGCCGAGGATGGTGCCCGTCATGATCCGCACGGACGCCCAATACGGTGACGCCACCACCATTTTCTCTGCCTACTCTTTAATTCACTCCCTTTTTTTTTTTTTTGCTTTTTTAACTCTTTTCGAAAACCAAACGCGCCGCTTCGGCGATTCTTGATTCTCACGGCTTACGATGTTGTAGGTTTCTTTGGAAAGAAAACGCACGGCTTCGATAAATTATGAGTGATGCTTAATAACTTTATAGAATATTAAAATAAAATGACGTCATGTATATTAATTTTTTAATTTCAATTAATTTTTTAATTTTTAATAATTTCATAATTGTAACATAATAATGAAATTATGTCATGTCTCAAAATTTGGCACTCAAAAGTGAAAATTTTGCATGCAAAACTTTTGCTGCTTTGCATTCAAGAAAAAAAATTTGATATAAAAAAATATGTCTTGGAATTAAGTTATAAAATAATAAATAAATAAGCAATTATTTTATATTTAAAAAAACTTTGTACATAGTAAAAATAGTTGCAATATTTACACCTTATAACATTTCACCAAACAATAATTTTATTATTAAAACATTAAATAAAATCCTCTAATTATCTAATTAAAAAAATTTCCTTACCGAAGAGTGATTTTTCCTCAAAAAGTTTTGATTGCTCAAGTATATGGCAATCATGTTTCTAAAATTTTGCAACCACAAGCAAATACTTTCTTTAAGAAAATAATAAAAAAATTAAGGTATTTTCAAGATTTATTAAATAAATTTGTTTCAATGCATAGAATTAATATTATTCTCTTCTCAAATTTTTGACTTACATCATGGAATAAAATAAGTATTTAATTTTTTCGGGCATCATTCAAGCTGTTATGCCACTTCTAGTAAAAATATTAGATTTAATTATATTGGGGTAAAACGACGCAAATATGTTTGTAAGTATATAGTAACAATTCTATCCTTTGGCTACAAGTTACTCGCAATATTTACTGAAGGGTTTTTCATTTGGATATATGTTGTCTCTGATAGCCTTGCAACAATGTGGTTTTAACTTGGTTATGCATTGCTCAAGAAAATCATGAGTTACCATTGGTAACAAAGGCAAAGGCACAAGATCTTTAACTGTTAGAAGATCGATGAAAGCATGGCCATTCTGTTAACTACAAAAAAGATCATCTTAAAATATTGAATCTCAACGCATGTCATGTTGTTAATATATTTTATCTTTAGTAATTTTTTAGAAGAGATTTTTTCGAATGAAGCTGAAAGTTGAAATGAGACTCTTAAAAAAGATCTTTTCTTTAATTTTGTTTATTATAATTTAATCACATTGAGAGTTTGTTTATTAACATGGAATCAGAATTCAAAATTCGAAATAGCAATAAATTTAATGTTTACTTATTAAAATAATAATATTTTTATAATTATTATTAACAAAATTATTGTTATTGTAATTAATTATTAATAAAATAATTTTTTAAATAATAACAATCACAATTATTATAATATAACAATAATAATAGAGATTAAAATTAATTAAAAGTATTTTAGTAATTTGAAATCATTTTTTTTTATTTCGATTCTGATTCTTATAATTGAAGTAAATAACTTATTTTGATTTTCAATTTTTATTTTGATTCCAGCTCATTTCAATTCTAACTTATTTTGATTTTAAATTATTTTTATTTTTTTAATTTTATTTATTAAAATTTAATCACATTGAATGTTATTTATTAATGTAAGATTTTATAACTTAAAAAACAAACAACTCATTTAATTAACACTTTAAAAGACAATGAAAACAAATTATACTCATCTCATCTTGGTGAAGAATGCGAATAATTTTCAATCTTGTAATTTTTAGGTTAATATCATTCTAGGTCGAAAATTCCATATGATAAAAAGATTGTGTAAGCTTGTGTAAATTTGTCAATTTAAATATATTATTTATTAATAGATTATTTTATTTTATTTTACTGTATTATAGTTTATTTGTTCCATGTGGAAACTACACCTAAATTCAAAAGAAATTTATGCATGCTCTCGAAATCTTTTAGTTACTAACATGTTATTGTTGAACATTTACAATAAATTGAGTCAATTATAATCCAACTTATCTCTCATATATGATTTTGAAGGTGAAGTTGGCATGAGGCCTTATTTGGTGGCTAATTTCTCTATATTGGATTAGTAATATTAATTAAATCTATTAAGTAAAATATATCAAAATAAATAAGTAACAAGAATTGCCATATATGCAAATTTGAGATGTAAAGTTGAGAAGCTAACTAATACGACACTTGCTAGTACATAATTGTCACATTAAATAGTATAAAAATTTAATGACTACTTCGCATGCAAAAACTATTTTGTCGTGTTACTTTTCAACTTTGTAAATTATCATTATTGACAATTAAATAAGAATGATTCATGAGTTATATTTGTTATTATATTTATATTGTTATTTTATTTTTATTTTGTTTAAATTATAATTAAAATTGTTATTTTATTAGAGACGTTGAAGAAAGTAGAACATCCCAATTCTAATGTTGAATTCAAGTAAGTTTGATTTTAAATAAAATTATGATAATATATATTTATCAATTTTACTGTACTTAATTACAAGTAAACCACATATCTTCTAAATAAAAAAATTATATTTATTTTTTATATAAAAAAAATATTAATTTTTACTAGCAATATATACATCTACGTATATATGTCTACGTATACTTATATGTCCAAGGGAAGAGTTCACCTTAAATTTAACTTTGAAATTACAATTTTAAAATATTTTAGTAAATAGTCCTTTTTAAGGTAGGTAATATATACTTGCATGACCGTATATGCTTGAACTTTGTTAGTATATGATATTTATTATCAACCAAGTCATCAAAATAACCTATAAATAAAGTCATTAGAAAAGCCAATGTATGATCTCAGGTAAGTGTCATTCGGTCTAAGTAATGAAAAATTCCAACTTTTTAAGAATAGGTTTTCTATTAGGATTCTTGTTACTAGGTTCCTAATTCTATGTAGGAAAGGATAAGGAAAGTTGCCATAAAGAAACTCTGAACAAGTAAAATACAAAGTCCAAGTAGAACAAAGGAATAATAATCTTATTAAGAGATCAATAAGTCAATATTCTCTAAAAGGAAGGTAAATTAGAATAAATGTATGAAAAAAATTATTTGTCAAAATAAGGTTTCAAATTATACTCGAAACACTTTGCTGACTTAGGCATTGAAAGATTTTTCCTAAATCTCTAGTATCTTTGATCCAGTTTCTGTTTTTCCAAGGATGTCCAGCCAATTAAAGACCTAGTTATATTTCAAAGTTAAAGAAAGAGGATATTACCAAAGACATGACAACTTTGGACATAAATGGTAGATGGATAGAAGATAAAAGCAAAAGTGATAGTTTAGATGGACGAAAATCCACGAGTTCAAACAATATTGAAAAAACTTTAAAACCATCAAATTATGTTAAGATTATTTTAAAAATACTTAAGGATTTACGATAAAATGCAAAAGAAATTTTCGTCAAGAAAAAAGCAAAGGTACTATCTAAAAAGTAAAAGGTAAAGGAGAAAGGTAGAAAACAAGATGAGGAATTAAGATATAAAAACAAAGGACGTTCTAAAAGAAAAGAGTTAGAAAGGTTATTGACAAGGTCAACAATAGTTCAAAAGGAAAAATTTGCAACACCGTAAGAGGAAATGAAGGTTTGAGAGAAAGCTAAATCCATTTCCTTAATAGTAAACTCTTAAAGTAAATGAATGTAATGTGCAACCTCAAGAAAACTTTCACGAAAGTATAATAGGAGGATGAAAAAAGTCTTTTGTAGAAAATTTGTCACTAACCCATGCGAGATACATCTTGTTAAAAAATAGAAGACAAGATGATAAAACATATATAATAAGTGAGAAAGTCTTTCAAGAAGAGGAAAATTTGCCTATTAGGTAAGATGGATGTTGAAAAGTTATTTAGGATCTTGATGTCAAGGAAGAGCTCTAAAAACTAAAGGAAGAAATACAAAACAAGGATGAGGATAACTTAAGCCTAAAATTAAAGTTAAAGATTAAATTAAATTTACTCTAACTAGAAAAATTTTAAAAACAAGACTCTTGAAGAGATTCAAAATTTCATAGATAACTATATTAATCAGTAAAATTGACATGATATTACATCTTGAATGTTACCAAGAGATAATGCTAGTATAAGAACTTATAGAGGATGAAATATATAGGCATTTCTTTTAAACCCTAAAATGGCAAGCTCTAGCCTGGAATGGAAAGCTAACACTAGTATCCATCAAGTTGTGCTCATAACTTTATAGAGAATCATACAATAATTTAAAACAATGGGCACGCCAATAAAAAGTGTGAACAACTTGATGATAATAAAGCATAGAGAAAAGAGAGTTTAAAAAGTTTTATGCTACAATATCATGCAAAGGTGATGTAAGTGGAAACATTTTGGCACCAAGTTATGCTAAAGGACTAATAAAGAGAGTGAAGATCAAAAGATTTTGGTGAACACTTAGGGAGAAGGACATCCTAACTTATGAATAGGCATATAAGTAGATTCAATTATATATAAAAATTAAGGACAAGGCTAAAGCAAAAGAAGACGATAAAAAACAAACGAGTACAATAAAGACCTAAGAAGAGAAAGAAATGAATAATAAAGGGATGACAAGAAAAGAAAAAAAAGATGAAAATTCTAACAAAATGACAATTAAATGCCTCTAGTGTTTTTTTAGGTACAAGAGAATAATAGATAATCTCAATTGGTTGTTAGGTCACTTTTGAAAAAAAAAAACCTTTTTTTTTCCTCATCTCTCACCTATTAAGAAAAAAGTATAAAATATAACATATTGATTGAGCCGAAGCTAATAAGAAAACCACTAAAAAGAAAAGACAAAAATAAGTATTGTGTTTTTCACCAAAACCATGATCATGTGACTAATAAATGTTAGGCCATGCAAGAGCAAGTGTGGATGTTGATAAGGAAAAATTACCTACTAGAATATGTAAATATAATCAAAGTGGACTAAAGAAGAGATTATAAAATTAACAAAGGGTAGAGAAGAGGTTGTGCCTAAAGCACAATGATTATAATAAGAGGGTTGATATTGACCAAAGATTTAAATTGAACACAAAAGAATTACTCCAAATATTCTCTAAACCTTTATTATAAAGAAAACAATGGCTTTAGCTTATAAGAGAGCAAAAATTAAGGCTACATTTAATGCTAATTATATGTATAAAAGAAAATGCACTTGAAGTGAATCACCCTAATAATAACACATTAGTGGTGACAATGAATGTGTTTTGAATTGAATTAAATCGAATTTTTATCAATTTGAGAAGTTTGATTGTTAATTTTTTTAAAGATATCCTTGATGAGCTAAATAAAAAGATCTAAGATTAGAAATAGTATAAACTTCCCTTTATGATCACTAAGAAGGTTATTTAATGCACATTGGATTAATACAACTAACTTCTTATCATTAGACAAAAACTTATGTCAAAAAATGATAGTTAATTTTATGATGGTAAATCACCTAATGCTTTATAGGATTTTGATAGGAAATCCTTTATAAAAAATATAAAGGTAGTCATATCAATCCACTATTTAAAACTAAAGTTTCTAATAAAAAATAAAGTCAAAATATTTAAAAGAGATCAGAAAAAAAGGAGCAATTATGCAACGATGTCTAAACAAACCTTTTGCATAACTATGGTTAAGCCTAATTCCTCTTACAACCAAAGATAAAAAAAGGAATTCAAAGGCATTAGAGCTAGTGGAAGAATTTGAAATACTTTGGTTAAACTAAAAAAGATAGAAACAAGCTTGACTATAAAGGAAAATGGGATATGTAAAGTATTAAAAGAATACTAAAGTATATATATATTTGTCTAGTCCTGTAAGGACATGCATAATTGATCTAAAAATCAATTGTCACCATTTGACTCTTGACCCAAGCATAATCAGGAGTGGTACAATGCAATTCATGCCAAGGTGGATAAAATTTTAAAGGTAGGGTTTAAGAGATCCATTATCTCGAGTGAATTGCAAAAGTGGTTTTAGCAAAGAAAGGTAATAGAAAGTGAATAATGTGTGTGAATTTTATTAATTTAAATAAAGCTTGTCCAAAAGACAATTTTTCCTTATTCGAATAAACTAATTAGTTGAATTCACCGAGTCATGGTCTTTTCACCTCTATAAATGTTTTAACACTTTTATTACTCACCGTGAATTGTATTGCTAAAAAGTGATGCTTTTTGACCTTAAAAATGCATGGTTTACATACCAAAGGTTGGCAAATAAAATTTTCAACCCTTTCGTTAAAAGGACAATGGAAGTTTCTGTGGATTACATGATAATTAAATCAGTGAAAGGAAAGGACCATGTAAAAGACTTTAAAAAAACTTTCAACCTATTTAGAAAATACAAAATAAAGTTAAATCCACAAAAATGAGGTTATCATAAAAATGAAATCTCTAAAAATCATAAAGTATGTTCAAAGTATAACAGAAGAGTAGGAACATTGAACCAGTGCTTAACAAGTGTACCCCTAACAGTTTGACAAAAAATAAGGGATGAATTGCAATATTATATAGTTGTGTTTAAAAATGTATAAGTTTAGTGTTAATAAAGGAAGAAGGAAGGATTTGGAGGCCAATATATTATATGAGTGAAATATTAGTTGATGCCGAGACCAATAATATGTCAACAAAGAAGTTAATTTTTGCTGTAATGGTAACAGCAAGTAAATTAAGACATTATTTTCAAACTGTCATCACCTATCGTTCTAACTAACCAACCACTAATTTCTTAGGAAGGATGGTAAAATAATCAATATAATTTAGTGAAATGGCATCTATTATCAATTAAGGGCAACTATTAAGGCATAGGCCTTAGCTGATTCTATGGTAGAAAGATTAATAGGCAAGGACTTAATGTCAACAATTTTGGACATCTCTACAGAAGGTTCAAAAGAAAATAAAATCCTAGTATGGAGTCTATACATAGATAGGGCATCCAATGTCCTTAGAGGTGGAGTAAAAATTATTTTCATTTCACCATAAATAAGTGAAGTCACATAATGAGTAAAGATTGAGTTTGAAGTAACCAACAATAAGATACAATATGGGGCTATTCTAACATGATTGAGATTGACATTAAAGCTCAAAGTAGGAAAGTTACATAAAATGAGTAACTCTTAATTGATTATTAACCACATCGTGGACAACTTTACTCACAAAAAGAGAAAATGAATCTTACCTTGATAAGGTAAAGGAAATCATGAAAAAAATTTGAGTATGTAAAGGTGAAAAAGATCTTGGGAATTCAAAATATTAAAAAAGATTTTTTCACCAACATAACATTAATAGAAATAAATAAAGTCTCGAGAACAATACTTTTTAAGTATATCCCAACCTCTAATATTAGAGATGACGATAAAGGAGTGGAGAGAGTAAATGATAAGCATACAGGAAAAACTTAGATGGGTTCGATCCAAGCATGCATTGAAAAAGAGAACTCGTTAATAAAACAAATGCAAGGTGACTTAAATATCAAACCTTACAATATTGCATCATGGAAGGATTTCTTTATAGAAGAGGATTTTCTTCCTCATAATTAAAATGTTTAAAGTTAAATGAGAATAATTATGTCCTTAGGAAAATATATTTTAAAATATGTGAAAACCATTCATGTGTAAGAACATTGTCTTTCAAAGTCCTCATGCAATAATACTATTAGCCAATTATCCATAATGACGTGATGAACCTTGGAAGCATGTGTGAAGGTTACCAATTTAAGTTCAACATCCCAATGTTGTCTTTAGAGATACTTACTAACCGCATCAATCATTAGTCATTTGTGCAATAGGAACTAGTTTTAATTAGACCAATGCTGCTAGGTTAAGGAAAAGTAAAGTACAGGATTATGGTAGTAGATTATTTCACCAAATGGGTAGATGCCGAACATTTGTTAACAATTATAGAAAAGAAGACTACAAACTTTGTATGAAGAAACATTATTTATCGATATAAAATCCTTAATGGCATTATCACCAATAATGGAAAGTTTGACAACCAAAAAATTCTAAACATTAGTCTCAAAGTTTAAATTAGATCCATGTTTTGACTTACCCATTCACATAAAGTTAAAGGGTTAGGTTAGGGTAGTTAATAAAGTAATAAAGAACAACTTTAAGACTAAGTTAAGGAGGAAAAAGGATTATAAGTGAAAGTATTGTTTGATATACTTTAGGCATACAAAACAATGAATAGGACAATGACAAGAGAAACTCTATTCTCTTTAACATTTGGATATGATGTAGTAATACTAGCAAAATTAGAAGAGCTTAGTTATAGAACTATATATTTTAATGAAAAAGCTAACATTGAAGTATATGTTCATATTTAGATTTATTCAAAGAAAAAATGGATCAAGTCTAAGTTAGAAATAGTGTTTACCAATAAAGTGTCACAAAATACTATAATAAAAGGGTCAAAGCTAGATAATTCACAAAGGTTAACTTCAACCTCAGAAGGTTAACATTGAACATGAAAAAGCCCTGAGAATTTGGTTTAATCTAAGAAAGACCGTATAAAGTTTTAAAAATGGTTAGACTAGGAGCATATCAACTAGGATATTTACATGGGAGTATAGTAAGGAAACTTTGGAATGAAGAGATACTTAGGAAATATTATCAATAGGAATTTTATTTTCATTGATAAAAAAGTTTAATTTTCTCATTTAATAATGTAGTTATTAATTAAAAAATTTCAAAACAAACACAACTAAGTCTTCTAATATTAGGGTAAAAGGCGAAAACTTATGAGAGGTTCTATCTTTACCAAGGAGACAAAAAGTTTAACACAAATTACCAAAAGTAAAAATGCGAATGCCATTAAGAGTTTCTATCCTTGCTAACAAGGTAAGAAACTTTGAAAAGAACTTCTAAAGGTAGGAAGTGAAAACCCTTGCAATGTTTGATTCTTGCCGAAGAGGCAAAAGGTTCAAAAAGAACTACTTAGGGTAGAAGGCGAATACTCCTAAAATGTTCTATCCTTATCGAGAAGGTAAAATATTTCACCAAAAAAAAAAAAAAAAAAAAACTGATAGGGTAAGATAAAAAATACCCTTGAAAAAGATTTTTAGTGATACAGCAAAAAATTTTAGAAAAAATAAATAAAGACATCAGTGATAAATCTTAAGCCGATTGTACAAATTGTACTTAATTTTTATTTTGTAGTTTTAATCGTTTGTCGTATAAATTGAAGAGGAAATTATAAAGCGTTAGGCAATATGAGAGTTAAATTTTAGGGAGAAATTGTTCAAACTATTATTCTGTGGTCTCGATTGCTTATTGCATAAATTTGAAAGAAAACAAAAAATTTCATTCAATCAATTACTTAGTGATTTTGAGAAAAATTACTTGTTTCATTTTATTTGTTATGGCTCAGTTGCTTATTACGTAAATCCAAGAAAAATTCGTAGAATTTTTGTTAATAAGTTATTAAGTAATCCTCAAAAGAGTTACTTAATGTGTCATTTTGTGATTTTGATTGATTATTATGTAAAACTAAGAAAAGGTAATAAAATTTAAATTATTGACGAGTCCATTGATTAAATAATTTTATGATGAATTAACTCATATTATTTCTTTAATAGATTGCTATGTTTTAAGAGATCTCATTGACATTTGCTTAAATGATCTTGAGGAAAACAAGTTCGAATATCCATCATGATAGCCTAGGTTAAAATTACAAGAAACTATTAAGTGTCAAATTGAGAAAAATTTCTCTATAAGAAGAAAACAAGACAATGGTATATAAAACATAGAAAACAAGATTGAAAAAAAGCAGTTACATTTCATAAAAGCTCAAAGGCTACCAACTCAAAAACAAAGATAAATGAAAATAAAAGTAAATAATGCCTCCCCCACAATTGAGCTTGCAATCTTAACATTTTTTCAGCATCTCCTTTGATAAAGGAGGGCTAATTATTGTGAAAATATGCAAATGCAAGTATATATTATCACAAACAAATAATATAATTATGAGTGAGTATTATTCCCATGTAATTTGACTATTTATGATCTAACTACTAGATTAAACTATCCTAAATTTACTTGAACAAGTTGAATGTAAATGGTTTATAGTAAAACTAACTAATAAATGAACTAAAACATACAAAAATACATTAAGAATAATAAGATAAAGAGAGTTTCATAGCATTTGACTCACCAAAACTAATCCGTTAACACTCCATCTATTCTTAGTAGCCGAAATTTAAATTTATGATTGATAATTAAGAATGCACAACTATTCATTAGCATTTTTTTTAGGGTTATAACAAAATTATTTCATAATATTCTTATGTGAATTAGGATAGTCAAAAACACATTAAGTATTATAGTTCTACACATCTATTACATAAAGTATACAAGTATATTTCTATCTTGTATAGACTCTATAGCATTCAACACAAAAATTAAATCATAAATCTCATTTTCTAGGATTTCATTATGATTGTTAAATTATCTAAACCATTGTCAATTATTTAGAAGCATTAAGAATAATGTATAATACTCAACAAATGAAAATAAAATTCAATGTCATTAAATAAATAAGTCATAACTCATAGTTAGCTATATTATAGCCGTAGAAAATAAATTTAGTTTATAATAAAAAAAGTAACATCTTATTCATTATATTGAACATCCTTAATAATGAAATGAAAAGAAAAAAAGGTATCAAATTTGAATTGTAAGCCAAGATAATGTGATTTCTCTCTCTTTTTTTTTTTTTTTTAAGTTCTTGAATTTTTTCATTTTTTTCTCTTTTTTTTCTTCTCCTTTTGTGGTCCTCTTCGTGGCTCTCCTTTGATGGTTCTAAAAGAATCTATTTATATCTCATTAAAAAAGTATAAATTCTTATTTTATCTTTGTTTTTCATTTTACAACTTTAGGTTTTAGTGCTACGACCCTGAAGCTTCTAGCTTTAAATCTCATAAAAATACTATAGCTAATGAACTATAGTACAATTATTGTAACAATGCTGCGACGTTAGGAACTTAGAGTCGCGACATTGGTAGTTCTATTCAACATTTTTCTATGTGCTCCAAAATTAATTTTTCACTTTAAATTTTATTCTTTTATGAATTTTTTCTTTCTTACATAAAAATGAATAAAAGTATTCTAAAAAAAATAAATAAAAGAATAAATTAGTAAAAAATTAAGAGTAACATTACTGTAAAATCATATAAAAAGAATGCATATCATTAGCAATTACAAGTGTTGCAACT
Source organism: Khaya senegalensis (assembly GCA_032402905.1). NCBI lineage: Eukaryota > Viridiplantae > Streptophyta > Magnoliopsida > Sapindales > Meliaceae > Khaya > Khaya senegalensis. The sequence continues at coordinate 6,514,614 of CP135535.1, forward strand.
CCTTTGATATAAGTTCTATTTGTATTGAGTATATCAGTGGCGAGTTCTTTTGTAATCCCTTGATCTTTGGTTTTAATGACCTTTTTTGTGCTTCTCTTATATTTTTGTGATTGACTTTTCTAATCAAAACAAATCAATTGTAGGGTATAGAGTCTTGAATAGGTTAAGATAATTCGCTAAAGTGAAAGATTTTATTGTCAACAGTTATACTTGCTTGAGCCTGAGCAACCTTCAAATCGACTTATAGTTCGATGGCTTTTATCAAAGAGTTGATGGCACTTTGCCTTCCAAAGTAACCTCTAAGTACTTCACTTTCTTCTTTGCCTGCTTTAAAGAGTTTCGACAGGACTTCAACTCCCTTTAGGCTTTCTTGTATTTACTTTTAAAGGATATAAACTTTTAGTTATCTCAAATTGGATCATTAAGCTGTCACGATAAGCAACAAGGGTATAGACAAGTTAAAAAACATAAAAAAAAGAGGTAAGTTAGTGAAAGTTGCATGAACACATTTAAAGAGAGAGAGAGAGAGAGAGAGATAGAGAGAGAAAGATGATTGTACTTAAAAGGCCAACTTAGTATTGAATTCATGAGCCATAGAGTGAGATTGGTAAGCCAACTTATTAGACCATCCTTTCTTCACTTTATTTTCAATCTTTTTGATGTAAGGTAAGAGGTGTTCATACTAAAGCCATTTTACCTCGATAGTATCTATCAAGTGTAAAGCTTGTCATAGCTACCCTAATGTACACTAAGGATTGATCTTGGTTTCTTAATTAAGGGCTCTAAGAAATTCTAATAAAGACCTTCCTCTTCCCTTTGTCAACTATATAGTGCTTGGCAGGAAAAGAGGGACCTTTGTAGAATTCTAAACCTCTCTTTAGGTCTTCGTCAATAATTTTTCCTTGTTCTTGGGGGCAATAGGAGGCGTGGTCTTCTTAGCATTTGATTCTTCCACCTTGCTTAAAAGAAAAACAATAAATGATAAGTTATAATCAAGGTAGCAATAAAAAGATAATAATAAAAAAATAATCAATACACTTACCTTTATGGGATATAACCTCTACAACAAGAATGCAGTTGACTAAACTTAAGCCTATAAGATTTAAAAAGTCTAAGAAGTGTTTTTGGCTGCAAGGTTAAGCAGGGACAATGTTGAGTTTTGCTTGGAGTATGATGTTAAAGACTACTTGTGTCTTTTAAGTCATTATAAAAGTAAGTCCTTAGGTCAGTGTAAGGAGAAATAATAATGACAATAAACACGAAAATGAATAAAAAAATATGACATGTTACCTTAAATTGGGTAGGGAAGATCATATGTTGTCTTTTCATATGCCACATATGGCCCTATTTTTTACTATTATAAAACCATTTATATTTTCAATCTTTGTTTGAGGCGTGGAGATCATGAATGAGTTTCTTCTTCCCTAGCCAACTAGTGAATCAATAATAACTGGGGTTTTGCTTAACATTTAGCCTCGTGTGATATGGAGGTTTTATGTCTTGCAAGATAGGTTTACCCTAACTTGCCATCTTCCAAAGGAAAAACATACCAATTATTATCCTTCATATATTAATGGTAAATTGACAAGAAGGATATTAATAGCAATAAAAAAATACACTAAATTTGATTGAAGAGAAAGCCGATCTCATATCTTAAAAGCTTCTCATGAAAAATAACCCACCCTTCAGGAAGATTTTTTTAAAACTCTCATTCCTTAGGAAGCTTGAGAAGAATGTTGTTGACCTATACCAGTTCATCTCAGATGAACTACCATTTTTTTTTAAAAAAAAAAGTTCCTTTTTTAAAACATTTGAGGAGGCTTCACCAATAGACCTCTTTATATTTTCAGGCTTTTCACCCTTGAATACAGTTGCTAGCTCATCCTTTATGGTTTTATCTATTTGGGATATACTCTAAAAGCTATTTGTGTTGTTGACTTTAAAGATATTTTGTCTTGTATATATTTATCGTTTATTATTAATAAAAAATATTATTTATTCACATATATATATATATATATATATGCTGTTTTCTTTATTTTATCTTATATTTAAAGAAAGTATGTATGTGAATTGTCTAAATAATTTATTTAATTATTAAATGATATTATTAAAACTATTTCTTAAGAAAATAATATTAAATAGGTAATAATATCGCATAGTAGATATAGTGAATATTTTTGGTAAATATCATGAAATGATATTAGTGCAGATTACGATGAGAGTCACATTATTAAAATATTAGTATGGATTAACAGTTAGAGAATTATTTTTTTGAATATAACAAAATTACGAGAAATCACATGATAATATATATAGTTAATGATTTATCATGTAATTGTATTAGTATACGATGTAATCCTCTAACTTGAGATATCATAATCGAATTTGATATGAATGCACATGGTTTATATGGTATAAAAATACAATATTAATCATGTCTTATATATTGAAACTAATTTGTTCATGTGTCGTTTATGTTTGGAAATGAATAATGCTCAAGATGGGATTTGTTGGTTTAATATATATATATATATATATATATATATATAGAATTAGAGTACTCGTTGACTTCATTCAGATTTGAATTCTTAAATAAATATAATTAATGCCTGAAATATAAATTTCTGGTCAAAATAAATTAAAAGTCATATGAAAGAGTTCAGGATAACAAGTTCGGAGCATATTGATTAATGTTTTGTAATTATATCAAGTTTAGAGTTTTGGCATTCCATAATCCCTTACTTGATTAGAATTGGATAATGAAAGGATATTATTTACATAGTATATGTAATTTGAATGGGTTAAATGAAGTATTTCTTTATTGTAGTTTAAGAACTATAACATATTATTAGATATTAATCATAATCGTTAAACTTTCGAAAACTAACATTTTTTGGAATAATATAATGGTCAAAAGAAATATATATATATATATATATATATATGAGTAAACAATAAGTTATTAGGATAAAAGGAGAGACAGTCAACAATATGTTTGGACACAGATATAAGGTTTAGATTTCTAAGCAAACATGTTTTGAGATTCAAAACTTGAGTTAGAGATCTAATACAAAAGATAAATAGACTAGAAGAGCTAAAACTATACAACAATTTGCAAAATACATAAGAATGGTTCTATAAAGTTTTCAAACAACTCAAAAGATGATTCTACTATGTCATAATATTTTCAATCAGCTAAATCACTTATAAGTCATTAAAAATGGTCCAATTAACATAATAGGCCCCTCTTCATCAAAAGCCTTTCTCTGTATAATTCATATCCTTACTAAAAGCCCTATTTTACATAATTGATGTTAAAAGTTTTTATAGATATAATTTTTAATCGATAAAACCAGATGTTATCAAGTCATATTTATGAAAAGTATTAGTTCAACAAGGTTCTATTAAGTTAGAGTACTCCTAAAACTTTCTATTAACCAGATTCCTAACACCACTTTAAAAGGATAAGAAATGTGAGATTTAATAGAATTTAGGGAAAGACAAATAATGTGATCTTATTAAAATCAAAACTTATTTAAATTCTATTTCCACTACAATAATGAGAGTAATTCATGGTCTATAAAAGAGAAGCAAAGATGAAGAGAAAGGGATTCAAAAATTTATAGAAAAGAAGATCACCAGATTCTTATTTTTTTTTCCTTTTCTTTCTCAAATAAAAATGCTACAAATAAAAAATTCGAATCTACATAAGCATCGTAAGGTTTTTGTAGGTACCAAGATCAGGGGTGTCAAGTCACATCAGCAAATCCAATTCCACACATGAAACAAATTTACATGTTGATACTTTGAGGGTAAAAATTAGGTATCAAAAAGCATAAAAATCAAGGATAAAGCAAGACATATTCTTCAAACATTTTTGCCATTCAACACAATAGCATTAAAATGTCACTAAAGATGCATAAAAAGCAACTAAATAGAGCGTTAAGGCTAGATACCCAAGCAAAAGTTCAATAATAACAAAATAGAATAGTTAAAAAAAAAAAAAGAGAGAGAAAAGGTGAAATACCAACTTGAGTAAGGAGAATAGATGAAATACCAACTTGAGTAGTCATAAAAGAATGGAAGTTAGTTAGTAAGAATCACAATAAGTGAAGAGGAACAATTGAAAGAGCAAAGAGTTTTTTTCTGAAGACATAACTATTTCAAAGAAAGTAAGGCAACAGAGAAAACTCATGTTTTGTACTAACTTGAAAAGAAAGAATATAAGTCATTAAAGTACCCGAAAGGTTGGGTGAAACCAAGTGTCACACTCTAATTGGGTCAAAAATTTCATATCATCATTAAAACTGACATGATTACTAGTGTGAAAATAAAAACAATGACCATTAAATAAATCTGGTTTATTATACGCTTTTTAAAATTTTGAAAACATCATCTAAAATGACACATCCATTAAACGTTGATAAAAAAATTGAAGAGCGATGTTTGGAAAAGATGTTCTTATGAAAACGAGCAAAGCTACCAAGGATAGATAAAAAGAGCTCTATTTAGGGAGAACTTTTAGTAGATGATCGAAGACAATAGTAATAAGTTTTCAACACTAGACTTGAAACTCACTAATACTGAAAACTAAAAAACACTTGTTGTATATAATATGTTCCATTAGTCAAGTCACCAAAATGGCCTACCAGCCAAGTCATAAAAAAAGTCCACATATGATCTTAGGTCATTTATGAAGTAAAGAATTCTCCTCAAGGAAGATTGTTAGTTAAGAATAATAAGTTTCCTCTAATATGAGTAATGAAGAATTCCAATCTTTTAAAGACTCTTTAAAAATGGGTCTTTTATTAGGACTCTTGTTGCCAAGTTTTTAATTCTACATAAGAAAAAATAGAGGGTAACAATGAAGGGAACTCTAAATAAGTAAAACATAGTCCTATAAAGATAAAGGAAAGAGAGTTTCATTAGGAGATAACAAGTTAATAACTTATAAAAAGAAGGTAAATTAAAGATAAAAATAGGAAAAAAAAATTCTTGAAAGAATAGATCATCACTCTATTAAAATAAGTTTTGAAATTAAATTTAAACCTTCTATTGATCTAAGTATCAAAAAATTTTTATTGAAACTCAAGCATTCATGATTTAATTTATGTATTTATAGAGATATCGAGACAATCGAAACTCAGCATAAAATTTTCAAACTTAGTTGCATTTCAGAGTTAAAGAAGGAAAATTCCAAAAGATTCATTCTTAAAAAAAAAAAAAATTGGCAAGTTAACATGTGATAGGCAAAAATTAAATATTAACAAAATTAAAGCTCAACTTGATAACGAGGCTAAAGTCGAACCACATATTGTACTGCTACAGTTATGAACCCACTAATGTAGCACGGTTACAGTAATCAACCTATATCGTGCTATTACAATAATCAAGCTGTGTCTTCTCGTATTAGATGAAAATTGATGGGTTGGCATAATTTACACCACTAGCTTAGTTTAAGTGGTATAGCAGTCGATAGTGGAAATTTGGATGATGATCTCTTTGACTCATCAATTAGAGTTTTCTTCTTTTATGTTTTTTTAGTTTTATTATTTTAAAATTTTTTTTCTAAAATGACCTTATTTTAACATTTTTTTACATTAATAACCAACCCTAAAAATTTCTTATTGAAATAACTAATTTTGACAATTTTATTTTCACAAATAAATTATATTAACATTTTTACCCTCAATAAATTTACCTTTTTTTTTCACCTCCAAAAACACACACACGGGTTAACATTTTTTGGCCAATAACAAAATTAATAAAGGTTAATCTTGCTTGTATTGTTAATTTTTGTTATATTAATGAGTTTACAAATAATTGTAAGTAATTAGTTACAATGTATAATTAATTAAAAATACTAGTATTTTGCATGATAGATGTAGAAAATAATAGTTAAAATGTGTAAATTTTATAATTTACATGCGTACATTGTTTAAAAAATTAGAAATGGAAAAGATTTTGACGATTTTGGGGTGAAAACGTGGCTAGAAAATCGAAAAATTTGGGTGAAAAACGGCAAAACAGGAGGCGTGTAGATCTCAACCACCTTTTTTGTGTGGCATGTGAGATCCATGCGCTCGCGTGTCGCTCGTGCCACGCGCCTGGCACGTGAAGTGCACGTGCCCAAACACGGGCAATTCTCGCACACGTGTCTAGGCGCGTGACCCTTACGCGCACCACGTTAGCGGCGCGCGTGATGGTCACCACGCGCCCCTTAAAATTTTTTTATTATTTTTATTTTTTAAATGTGCTTTTAATTAATTATTTAAATAGCAATAATTAATTTAATATTAAAAAATAGTTAGAATTAATTAATTAATTAGTTTAAATGATATTTAAAATAATTTAAAATTTAATTTAAAATTTATTTTTATATGATATTTAATTTTTTTAATTAATTCAAAATTCCTTAGGTATTAATTTAACAATTATGAATATTAATTTATAAAATTTTATTTTAAATT
>CP135535.1:6535754-6570978 GCA_032402905.1 Khaya senegalensis
CAATAACTAAAGTGGTAAAAAAGTATTCTAGAAAGAGAAAATATTATTAGTGGAATAGTTAACATCTTTAAAATAATATATTGTTCGAAATAAATACATATAAGTATTATATATTTTTATGATTATTTAAAGTGTTTGAAAAATTTTTATAACTTTATATTTTTATATAATTTAATGTAAATTATAAAACACTTTTGATAATATAGATTATCAAAGAATCTAAATGTAAATTATTAATTATTAAATAATTACTATTAAATACTCAAAGTTATACTTAATTATTTACTTAATGATTAAGTAAATATAATTATACAAAAGTATAAGGATCAAAATATAATAAAAGATAATTATTAAATAATTTTCATTTTATTCTTAATACATACTTATTCATTAATACACTTAAAGATAAATGTTATAATTTTAGATAAAAATTTAAGTATAAAAAAATAAATTTACTAAATTTTCATTTGACGAAAGAAAAAAAAAATCTAAATTTCTCTCTCAAAATTTGGTCGAAGAACAATAATCCCCTTTAATAGTGTAAATTGTAGAAATCTCGTCATATTTGAAATTTTCTTCATCACTCTATTAAGTAAATACGATAAGAAACTTATCTTATAAATATTTTTCTATATGTGCGTGTGTGCGCATAATATATGTTAAGTTTTAAATATAAATAATTCATATTATGAATTTTTGTAATTGTTACATGTTATGTTATATAATCATTCTTCCAATTAATGTTTGAGATGAAAAAAAGAATTAATATAATACTAAAAAAGTGTAATATTACTCTAATCTAATCTTCATTCTTAAAATGAATATAAAAAAATAATAATAATAACATTAAATATTATTACATTCTTTTTGCACTAAGTACAATATAACAAAGATATATTTAAGATTGAGATATCATAACTTTAATTCCCCGTTATTTTGGAGAGTAATTGGTAAATATTAACTACATTGTAAAAGTGGGTGTTTATGTTGTACTTTCAAAATTAAAGCAAAACTTAATAATTACAAAATTTCATTTTCTTACCTTTCAGCTACACATGATATTTGTAGTTGCACTCATTACAAGCAGTAAGTGTAGAACTTGTTAATGTTTTCCACAACTTTTGAAACAACACAATTATGCCCATCTTATGTTAGTGCATCACTATCTCCTCCAGATGATGGGATGGATCCATCTGAGATTGTCGACATACAGTTATTACCTTCATTGATGCCGTTTGCAAACGCAAACTCAGAAACCAAAGCCAAGTGATCGCTGCCCAATTTCTGAATAAACAATGAGAATAAAAGTATGAGACTGTAATTTTCGTACTTGTTAGGAAACATGTTTTGAATATCAAATTCTAAGTTCAATGTGGTATAGCTAAAAAACTTAGAATTTTTTATCACAGATATTTTCTCGTCCTAACAACGAGTCTCTATATGATGTCATGATATTTTCTCATCATAACAACCAGTCTCTGTATGATGAAATGTAAAATCTGATGCTGTTAGAATACTGTAAATATGGATAAATGCTTCGAGTTTTCTTAATAAACGAGTAATGTAAATCTTCTTTCCGTGTTTTTATTCGCACTGTTGGCCTACTATCTAGCAACAAGTGTAAAACTTTCATTCTTAACTTTGAAATGTTGAAAAAATCTAGTCTACCACTACCATAGGCAAAACCTTCAGAATTCCCTAGAAGTTTGCAATGTCAATTAATGCAAAGAACACTTTCAAGAAGTTTCCAGGTCGTGCAGCATGTCATAGCAAATCCAACACATACCACTGTTCTTACCTCGCACGGAAGGCCACCTGTCCTCCTTAGAATATCAACTGGAAGAGTATCCAAAACTCTGGTAGGTATAAGACCATTTGAATACCTGAAACCAGAACAAATGATTTTAATGCTTCATTATCTTTGTTATAACTACATCACAGCCGCTAAGATCACTGTTACAACTTGTCACAAAAATCATTTACCATAAGTAGTCAACAGTTCCAAAAAATTTGGAATGGTAAGAAGTAGCTAAAGGTTCACCATACAAGTCCCTTGTTTTTCTAGAACCCTGAAAAAACAGAATTTCAATTGTTCAAAATATCCCTAGATTTCATTAGGGGAAGGAAAAGGAGAATCCATTTTACCTTCACTGAGGCATATGAACTGCTAAGCTTCAATGGATGCACAGCTAAATGACACTCTGCAGTGCCAGTTGCAACTTTAACCTCTTTATCTGTCCAGGAATTCCAAAAAAACCTGAAATGATGAGCATTTGAGATTTTAATTTTATCATTGCAACAAAAAAGGAGCAATATAGTCACACTATTGAAAATGAGGACATTGGGCATAACACCTTGATAAACTAGCAAGGAAACAACTTGAGTTGTAACTCAAATGACAATTAGATATCAGTTTATGGGCATTCTAACAAATAAAACTATATATCAAGACTAATTAGTTATAAAGTTGGAAAAAAAAATACAGTAAGTTTTAGAGAGATTGTGGAAGACTTGATCCTACTTGTTACAAGTTCAAGTGGTAGAGAACATATAATTCTAAATTATGTCATAGCATTAACATTTTTAAGATACAAAATTCTAATTCAGCAAGTCTAGACACTACACTATCCAGTGTAACTTGAATCCATAACAAATGAAATGACAACCATACAAATGCTTTAGTACACATAGAAGTATTTCAATTTTTCTCTTTTAACGTAATCATAAAATCAAAGAAAATCTTTATTTCCTATCTAGTGAGAAGTTAAAAAATAATTTGTAAGACTGATTTTAGTTTTCAATTACTAAATTTAATATATAACTAAGAGGGAAGATAAATGAAATATCCATCCATTTAAAGCAGTTGATACAAGTCCAAACCCCGCTGTAGTATTTGAAGTTTACAGCCAAACTACTGATTAAACATTGACTAAATGGGAGCAATTGATGCATAAACTGATGGGAAAAGAAAAGAAAGATGTGTTCTCACAGTGAAAAGATACCTGTCTATCATATCAAATGGATTACTCATTTCTTTTTTGTCCCAGAAAACTTGAGCAGTGAAAAGATACCTGTCTATCATATCAAATGGATTACTCATTTCTTTTTTGTCCCAGAAAACTTGAGCAGGATGACAATTTCTCTGACCAGATAAGTCTCTTCTGTCATATAACTTGATATTTAGCTGCAAAAAGAACCAATGATCAATCCCAAACAACAAGATGGCACACACGTAAATATAATGCAGCTCATCAGTACTGTTGCTGCAGTTAAAATTGAATCCTATAACCAATGTTACGTTCACATAGTGATGAATTTTACCTCAGATGATGATAAGAACTTGTAAATTCCACTCTGTCAGTGAACAACAAAAATGCACAAATTTATCACTTAAAGAAGCATAACATTCCAGAGCAGTGATTTACAGTAGAAAAATAAACGATTTGAATTAACATACCCGAGGAGTGACATTGAAATCACCAGCAAGCACAACAGGGACATTACCCCATTTCTCAGCAATTATTCGTGCCCTTGAGGAAAGAAGACAAATCTAACAAGCCAAATAGCTCATTATTAAACAGGAGAACACCTTTTAGCAAGTTGTAAATTTTAAGAAGCTTGATTGAAAACACATTTGTAAGGAATGTGGCAAACATTGAGAAGATAGCAATGCAGAAGCATGCATTTGTAACTAAGAAAAGGACATGCAAGTCCATAATGTCCGGTAATAACACTCTATACTTGCAAGTTGCAAAAATACTTTCTAATTTGTTGTTCAATCTGAAATGATGTCTCTGAAAACAAATTCCAACTTCATAGAAAAAGAAACAAAAATAATTTCCTTCAATATACGGAATCATAATGTGATCATTTCAGGATATAGACGAAGGGTTCTTGGGATCCTATATGAATTTGAACTGTAGATGTACTTCAAAGAAAAGCTTATTACAGAGAACCCATAACTTTGAGTGAATTACTTGAGCTTGAATCCAAACAATTTATTGTTGCAGGCATTTCTCTCATAATAAATGCATTCAAGTGTAAAAAAGCTTACTTGACCTAATTTCACCTCTCCTCTGCTTGGGTTATAAAGCACATGGATATTACCAATCACTACTCTTCTTGATTTTGTGCAACTCGTCTGCCTGTGAAGGGTGAAGTTAGACAAAGCAGACAAAAATCTTATAAGAAGATATGCCAATATATGTCATCTGATTATGATTGCAACATTGTAGGTGCAAGGCAGCTATGGATTACTTAGGCCAAATATTCAGGCAGTATCTTGGTGATCATCAAGCAATGTTGTCAAGCAACCTCTGTAATATACCATGTTTACCTATTTCTTATTCACAAAATTTTTATATACTTCGTACATTTACGTTTTAAGTATGTTAGTTATTTATTTTCTTCACAGAATCCTTTCTCTTGCCTTTTTGGCATTCTAACAATATGAGTCTCAACTCTTAACTGAGGTTTGCTCAAGTTCCATGTACAGGAGCAAACAATCATTAGTATGAGTGACAAAGGCAAGCTTTCACCCACAAAATATAACTATATCTATATGCTTCTAAACAACACTTCTGCTACTCTTTCCTAACATAGAAAATCTCAAATATAAGGTTCAAATTACTCACAGAAGTGAAGAACAATTACAAATTGCATACAATATATTGCTACCTCAAAAGCAGAAAGTTGGGCAACATTATCACGAAGACCAAACTCCTTAAATTCGATGCTACTGTGCTCTAATAACCGAAACCTAACAAAACCAAGAAAAAACAATATGAGTCACTAGTCCAACTTATTATAAACAACAGAAATAAGTGAACTATGACAACTCTCACTTATCAGCTTTCCAAAATATAGCACAACCATCAACACACTCTCCAGTGCGTCTCTGCCATTGCAGATATATGATTTAGAACCTTTCTAAAATAAACTCACACGTCCTAGAATCCAAAGATTAAAAATTAACCTTGTAAGAACCAACATATCCTGCTTTCTCCATAACATTTGAAAGATCAAAGTACCTGTCCACTTCCTAACATAATTACATGGACACGCAGTAAGTTTCAAATCACACTGAAATTTCAATTAATCAAAATCTCAAATAAAAGAATAAGAGAAACAACAACTGAGAAGAAAAACTTACTTGCATGCAGATAACATCTGGGTTCCATGCAATCAATTCTTTGCAAATTAACCTTTTGCGATGGTTCCATTTCATGTATTGCAAAGGAACATTTAGGTACAGATCTTTATGTTTGAAAGCATTTTTATCTCCCAGTACGTTATATGATACAACTGTAAATCTCTCTACATCATAAATCAAGTATACGTGGACATTATTTTAAGAGAAAATTAAATGCGTAAGCTGGTTTTTTTTTTTTTTTTCTTAAAAAAAAATATTATTACCTTGCGATGCAATTGGATGAGGATCAGCGTCGATCCAGTGGCGGAGGACCTCCGGAGAAGCTTCATGGAACTGTTTACGTCGGAGAGGGTTGTACCATCGACGGCTGTAGGAACGAATCGAAAGCGGTGACGATGTGGAATGAGTGGAGCAGCCAGAAATGGTGTTTGCCAGTTTGCCAGAGGAGGAGATGATGAAGCGCCGGCACATGTGCGGGGCGTCGGTCGACGTGACGGTGGCCGAGGGGAGGATCTGGGCGAGCCATGAAGCGTCGAAGGCCATTGATTGAAAACAAATAAATATTCACAGAAATATTTGGCGCCACATTTAATTCGGAGGGCTTATCTCCTTATCTGGTCCAGGCTTCAGTCAAGTGAACTGAAGTGCCTCACTCAAGAGCAAGACTACCAATTTGAAAGAGCAGTGCAGTGCAGTGCGTGCAATAACAGACTTGTATTAGTTTGTGTTTTACATTTTCAAAATAAATATTGGAGTGTAAGAAAGAAAGAAAGGACAAAAAAAAAAAAAAAAAAAAAAAAACAAACCAGAATTATACACAATACAAGGAACCGAATGTTAAAAACAACAACCACCTACTGCTGCATGCCTGTATCTTGTGCAACAAAAAAGAAGATTAATTATTTTATTTGATATTTATAATTTATTACTCTATTACTTAATACATTTCACATACTTAATGCCAACATCAACATAAAGTAGTATGTACATTGTAGCATTGAATTGGTTTAACTCAATTTAAGATCCTTTGACAAAATTCTGCACCCTTTTATGTCAATTTTTGTAGTAGTGGATTTATTGTAATAGTGGATGCTGTGTCAATTTTTGTAGTGGTGGATTTATTGTAATAGTAGATGCTGATTAGTTTATCGTGTATAGAATAGCACACCAAATTTGAAATTTAAATCCCACTAATATTTAGATTAAAAAACAAATATAAATTGGGAGTAATAATATTTAAATATATATATATATATATTGGTTATTGTAGCATTTTTTTTTAATGTGTTGAATAGAAGTTTGCACTTTCAAAATCATTTCTGATAAAATCTTTTGGATTATCTTGAGAGTATTTTACCACAAGTAATGCTCATGTGGAATTAATGTATCATCAATTCAGCTCAATCGTATAAAGAATGCCCATTTAAGTTTAAATTAGAACATTTTTGAAATTGCGTTGCAGCGAGTTTGAAACTACAACTGTTATTTAATAAAATTAGATATCAAATATAAATAAAAAAGAATAACTCCACTAAAAATCGACTGTAGTATTTTTAAAATTAAATTAAAACAAACAATTTAAAACCTCCAATCGGGTACTTGGAACTGTAAATAGTCTTTGTGATGCAAACAGACATAAAATGTCTCAGTTATAAAAGTAATATGTTGCGGACACTAATAGCAGAGTTCATCAGTATTAAACCATTTATGCTGCAGGGTTTGGTCAAACAGTTTGGCGCACAGATTTAGCTTTAAGCTAATGCTCTCTTTTAGTGTCAGATGGGTGTAGACATTGGCCTAAGAGCTACATGAGCCTGATAAAGTCAGCAAATCACATCGAAAGGATAAGGAAATTAATGAAAACCTAAGAAGACAAACAGAGGACTTGTTCGAAAGCAAAAGGAAGTTCTAACATGTCCCCCTAGAATCATTTCTAACATGGGAAAGTACACAAGTTTGCTTCTGATCAGAATGACGTATTTCAAGGGCATTTTCGTTGAATATATGAAGCTCCATGCTCTTCATACCTGTCAATTGCATACATTGGGTGCCTTATAAACCTTTTTACTTCCAAAATCAATAGTAAAAAGTAACTGCATGCTTGGGCTGCATGTTTTTAAACTTGAGAATAATAAATTGGATCTAAAATGATGAAACTTACTCTGATTTGGAAAACCACATTTGCTGGAATGAACCAAGTGATGCCAATATACTCCCTCCTATCCAAACACTGTTTCACACATCACCAGTCATAAGTAAGAGGAAACAAACAACAATATGCAAGAATTTTCCAGAGAACTACTGTAACTTAAAAGATTAATTAAAAAAGACTAACAAAACAACAGCTGCAACACTTACACCCTGTGAGTTAAATATTAAATTTGTTAGTTAATGGTAAACAAGTGCCAGAGAGATTGGCACCATTGGTCGTGTGGGCAGTATTGTACATGGTCTTGGCACAGGATGCAGTAGTGGGATCAATATGTTGAAATAGAGATATTTGGACTCTTCGTGATAGCTAAATTCATAATATCTCAAACAGCTTTGAAATAGCCAATGTTTCAACCAAGTGCTACAAAGCTTGACAAGTGCTGGCTCTACTCGGGTGCTGGGTTGTTTATCAGGAACCACAACCATTTGTTCTCAATTTAACATGGGGATCATTTATCATTTGCATTCTCATCATAATTCCCACAATTATCAACCTGGTTAAATCAATTAACCTTTCTAATCTTTCTTCTACAGGGCTTTTACACAGGAATGACATCTACAACCATACTCAAGTTCAACTTTAACTATTTTGAAAGCTAAGAATGACAAAAGACAAAATCCTATGATCACCAAATCCAATCATATACACCAAGAGGGTACTAGATCACGGTATCAAGTTCATTTAACCACCTCAAAGAAAATATAGTCATCAAAATACTTAGGGTGAACATATGTACATTTGTCCTGAACTTGATGGAATGCAGTTGGTGGCAACCCTTCGACTTTTATATTAGTGAAGAAATCAGAATGGAAAACAAAATGTTCAGAGTATATGTAAAAACCAAGTGCATAGACGAAACAAATACCAACAGAGAAATGCAGCCAATCAACCTTCTCTACAGAGATGTTAGAGCAAAAGCAAGGAAAGGGAAGGAAAACAGAGAGAGAGAGAGAAGTCAAACCTGAATCTCCTTTCTGTTGCATTTCCACTTGACACTACTTTGACTCTAGCAGCTTGAGGAGACTCCTACAAGTTGATGCATGATGATTAGGTCATCTTGCAACTAAAGGATAATTTATTTTCTAAAATTGCAATAGGCATTTCAATAATCAACTGCAAGTTAAATTTGCATAAATTCTAGTCAGAATGGATTTGGACAAAAGCTTTTGATGCAGTTCTCACATTCTTTATATTTAGCACCCAAATATGAGAAAAGATATGGATAGAGTGAGAAAACCATCAAATGCTCACAAATCCACTTAATAAAAATGCCCACGTCGACATATTGTGAAAACCACCTATTAATGTCATTGCAAGTAGTTTAAAACTTAATATTAAGCAAAGATTAAAAGATTTGGAGGGGAAAAAAATAAAAATGGAGCAGGCCAAAGCAAACATTACCTCTACCAAGTCTTTCTCAAGGCGTTCCTTCAGCTGCTGCATCGATGCCGTGCCACCAGCAAGCTGTATTAAGACAAAAATCAAAAGAAACTGCATCAGTTCCAAGGAGATCCAAGGGGAACCATACTGGTGAAGCAAAAGATGTCCTGCTAGTTTCATGTGCCAATCAGCTTTACATCTCTCATGGAAGATCTCTCAATAGTAAGACCATTGATGGTATGAAAGGTCTCATGAGATCTACCCGAGTGTACTTAAAAAGTATGGTTGCTGGAGAAAGAGACTGCATGCCTACACAGGATCCCAAATCTTAGTTGAATACTTTTACTTTTTATTTTCTGGAACTGTCTTTTCTGGCATTGAAAGATGCTAAAATGAAGACAGAAGTCACATATATCATCACACAAACATTACAGAAATAAGAGATCCATCAATCAAAGATTTGTGACTTCCTTCACATTGCCTATGCATCCATCCATCATAGCATTTGCATATACATGATTTTTCTTGAATGAATAGAAGTAAATGGTCGAAATTGAAATAAAAGATTATAGAAAATGGTCTACTTCAAAAAATGGGATTAAACTTTAATCATAAATTTCTACACAATTCATACAGGGTTCATCCTGATAATGCTACCAAATATGAAAATTGGAAAATTCATACAGGGTTCATCCTAGGTAAAAGATGATGACTTTAACAGTAAAATCCAGTATTCTTTTTGCAAACCTAAGTGGTTAGGACTTAGCATATGTATTCATAATGCCAGAATCTTACAAAAGTTAAGAGCAAGAGTAGTTACCCTAAAAACTCAATTAATCCTATAATACAACATATGCCAACAAAGACTGCTCTGTTCTTTTGAAATCAGTTTGATCAAATTTGTCCTTTAATAATGCATGTCAATTATATGCATTCACCATTGACACTAAGGGTATCATCTATTTGCACACACCATGCACAAGGCAATTCTACCACCTATGGGCAGCATGGGCTCAGTTAAAATAAAAGGAAACTGTTTTTCCTTGGGAATTTTGTGTAGATCATCAACATTGACATACACAGCAGCATATGTCGATAACAATTCTCCTATGCAGTAATATTCAACATATTTGACTTAGGAAGGCATGTCAAGATGGCTGCAAACCAGCTGATTGCAAGTGCATTCAATGTCTTGAAGAGAAATGTTGACACTATTTAGGGCACTTACGATTATCAGGACACTGCGTACATGTTTCAACAAAAAAATTATGCACCAAAAAGAATGTACTAAACATCAATATTAGACCTATTTAAGCTATAAGGTTTGACATCATAGCTCCTTTGGGCCACATAAGATATTTATTAAAAAAAAAAAAGAAGAAAAAAAGATTTTACCAGTATACCACCAAACAATTCTCTCCGGATATCTACATCACACCTATTAATGCTCTCTATAACCTGCAAAAATAGACAAGGAAAACATAACAATTAACATCAATAGTTAAGGACAAAATGTAGGGAATAAATATTCACAAATTTACCATTTGTGGCAACCCACGAGCAGCAGTACTCTCTGCGATATTCTCCATACCAGGAATAGTCTGATAACAAATGAAAAATAAGTATGCAAAAACACCCTCAAAATGTTGATGAAAAGAAACAACTATGATATATTGTGCACTGCATCAAGAAAATCAAGTCCAATGCACATGAAATTATCCAGAAGTAACTGATCACTGAGGTGGTAATGAAATAAAAGAGACTGATGGGGTAAGAGTAGTAAATCAAATAATAATTACTGCTTATGTCAGTAGTCTATTTTAAAAGCCAGAGTTGAAGTGCCAAAAACATCAAAATAAAAAACAACACTCCATAACTCTACTGATCAAGGGAGAGATTGTGGAAACTATTGTTTATAAAAATGTTCTGTTTCAGTCCTATTACTCCAACGCATAAGTGACACTTCATAAAACAAGAGGGTGGAGAGTTTGACAGAAGAGAATAGTGAGTCCAAGCACAACCATGAAGACATCCTGAAACTACTCAAGGTGGTAAGCATGCATGTTACCTTCCACGAACACCTGAAGAAGATGCCAAGATACAAGTTTCTAGGCAAGTCATAGACAAACAGAAACACATAATTTCAGATGATGAGAATTTCAGAATGAGCTCTTTAGATCAAGAAAGTAATTGAAAAGGACAAACACATGCAGCTGCAGCCAAGTTAGTCACTGGCTTACAGCTTGAAAGCCATGAGGTGACTTGCAGCTTGAAAGCTATGCAGTGTGAATTGACAATAACAAGAAAAGGTTTCCATTTGAATTTTGCCAAACATCCCAGAGAGAAAAAGAAAAAGAAATGGCACGTCACAAGTGTTTGAGCCACCAACCTGAACTAAGGATGGATTGAACAGAACATCAGGAATCTTAAATCTATCAGCACCAATCTCGATTGTTCTGTGATTGATAAAAAAAAGAAGATACAGTATCAATATAAAACTAGTGCTTATTTATACAGCAATGAGAACCAAAGCCAACCAAGTATTATTCAGAGTGATACAATGTAGTTCCATTACCTCATATTGCTTCATGTATACATGAAAGGCAATAAAGGGATACAAAATGCAGCATAAGGAAAGCATAGCATGAGAAAACATTTTAAAATTGGCTAATAAGATTGCAAGGGACTTACTGGCCATCAGGAAGCTCATAGGAGGTCATTGGAATGTTTGAGTATCCACTTTCTGTAGAAAAATACTCATATCAGAAAGCTTAGTATCATCAAAACTTTTGAACCACCACAGAAAAGAGAGACATGCAGAAACAGATGCGACAGATGATTTCAAAAATTCATATAAATCCATTGATAAAATAATTTCAAAGATGCAACAGAGAGACATGCAGAAACAGGTCAACATTAAAATGTCTGAGAATCAACACGCAGCACTTAAAAGTGAAAATTCAAAGCTTTATCATTATATGCAAATTCGATATGCGTTTATTTCTGGCTTTTGATAGTTTAAACATGACTCGCTAATAAATCATAATTCAACAATTAATTTGAGAAAAAAGAATGTTGACTGTTAAGGTAATACATTTCTTAAAATCAAATACTGAAATGTTTACATTTTCTGTTTTGGTTTTGTTTTTTCCATATAATATAAACAATTAGCAATTCTGACCCTCACTATCAGTTATACCAAGAGATGGTCTACATAATTAATTTGGAAGATCAGAACAATGGGCAAAAATATAAGTACACAAAACAGTTGAAAATAGAACCGATGGAAGACACAAACCATCATAGGGAGTATCTGGAGCTCGACATACGCATTCCTTGATATCACTTGCAATCACCCTCTGTCGCACAAGAACAGTCAGCAATATAAAACAGATGTACCCTTTCCAAGTAACACTAAGTTGAATCACAGACCTGAGAATATAGTTTGTAGCTTTCAGTTGTATTTGGAACATCTAGATCTGCTACCTGTAAGATTTAGTAAAATCAAAGAAAAAGTGTCAAACAAAAAGCAGAAAACATGAGAACAATGTATATTATTCAACTAACAAAAAGACACTCAATTAAGGAAAGTCAACTTAGGAAACAAGGAAAGTAAACAAGTTTCTTAAAGTAACAAGGACACAAGTAACAGTCTCAAGAATGAAGTCATTCAACTCACTTTCTATATCAAAAGATGAATGCAATAAGATCAGTGAATAAAATGAAAGCGGTACCTCTCCCAGGAAAAAGTGAAAATTACTGCTATCAAACTCCACTTCTTTTCACCTATTCGCTAAGTAACTGGTAATGCACGAAATTTTCCTTTCTTTTGCAAACTAAAGATTGTCTGTGGAACATAGCACCCTCTCTATGCTTCTCTACTCCCTTACACCATATATCATAATTAAATCAGTTACTTCTATTGAGAAGTTTATTTGACAGGAAATTTCTCTAAAATCATCCTTATGTGCTCTTTTGATTTCCATTTCATCTTTACTGAATCACTGTCATGTCATATATTTGCACAATATTAGCAAAATTAAGAGTAATGAGCCATGCAAAAAAAAGAAAAAAAAAATCCAGTGACACTAGAATAATACCTGAAACTCGCCTGGTCTTATCTCCTTCCTCTTGAAAGAATATCTGGGTTTTATCTGCAAAAACCATGAAGAAAATATTTAGAAACAACACATTTCATATTTCCAGGCAACAAAGTTGCCTCTAAAAGAAGAAAACTCAGTGATCAAGACACTTACTGTGATACCTTTGCTCTCCAGACTTTTCATCAAGCAATTGGTAAGAAATTCTCCTCCAATAGGAGAAGTCACAACTGCCTTATATTGCAAAAACAATAACAGGAAAAAGAGAAGACTGGTCAGCCTAAGACAAGAGAAAACATGATCCTGAGAGATAACTACGTATATGTGCACAATAGTGTCAGCAAAACTTAAAAGGGTTAATTTTATATTACCCCTTTTTTGTTTTGGCAATATTCACATTCGAACGTTTTTAAAAATATTCACGCCATCCCCAAACCCTTAGCCTTTACCATTAGTTAATGGTTGACCACCCTTGACTGATTAAAATACTATTTTAGCCCTCCATTTTATGAATTTATTCTACACTTTATCAACAAATAAACAAATTTACCTCTCTTTGTTAATAATTTGTCTGTTTTTTTTTTTTTTTTTATATATATAAGTTGATAAAAGATAACAAATAATTTTCTTTTATCTTTTATATTTTTTTACACAAATTTAAAAAAAAAAAAAAATTCACAAAGATTTGCCAACCACCTGTTGGCCAGCAGTGGCCACATGAGGCCTCCATGAGCCTCGTGCAGGCCACACGAGGTCCCCAGCAGCCTCGTGCCAGCCAAAAGCCAATGGTGGATCTATTTTTTTTTTTAATTTTAATTAAAACAAAATGAATGATGGGTGTACTTAGAAATAGAACAGGTTTGTTTAAAATTTATATATGAAAGGACTAATTTACCCCTTTCCCATTTAAAGTTGACAGAGGAATCTCACAGTTTGGGGGCCGAAGTGAATAATTTTGAAAACATTGGGTGGAATGCGAATATTGTCAAAACATGAAGGGGGGTAATATAAAATTAACCCAAACTTAAAATCTCTTAAAACCACAACTACAATTTCAATGCAAGCCTATAGATTATTGAGAGTAAAATAATATAGCTAAAACATGTACTCACAGAGGAAATTTATCTCCCAGGCACCACAATAGTAGATAAAAACAAATAATAGGAATTATTAAACAATAAAAATAATTTGGCTCACAATCATGTGCAATAGCTTATAGGTGATGTACGTGATCAAAAAACACAACTTACCAGAGAGGGAAAATAATTTCAGATAAGCTCAATCAAACTTAAACCAAAATATAAAATTACATGTTTAGCTTCTTTTACAAATCAGAAGAAGGTTTTTTTAAATTGTGCTGTGCAAGTGGCAGCATAAGGATACATATTAGCACATATAGAGGAAGAAAAAGGACATTAGCTAATAGTTGGAATGCAATTATAAAGAAAAATACCTTTTGGAGAACATAGCCATCATGTACAGGGGCCACTGTCGTCGATCCACCACCACTGAGAAAGTTTGTAATTGTGAATAACATTAATAATTAAACTTTGTAATGCCACAAAACTAATATGATATACATTTGCAGCTGTATCTTGTGAATGACAGAATTCTAAAGCAGAATTCACAGGTATAGTCAAGAAACTAAGAAAATGGTGAGATTTCATGAACTGCTGGTTGAATTTTACATAGAAGAAAGAAGTGGTTATGAAAATACTCCAAGATAAAACTGAATGTTTATCCCCATAAACTGCCTAAAGATGGACAGATTTAATTATCCATAAATATTAACTTCTTGAGCTGCCACTGAAACAGGACATGAAAGCAACAAGATAGAGCTATCAGCATAAATATCAACATTTTAACTTGCCTGAATAATGATCCTGATAAACAAAATGATAGGCACACTAACATAAACAATACAGTTAAAAACAGGGCTAATATCTATGTTTCAGTATGCCTGTGACTGCAGACACGCACAGAAAGCTAAGTAAGACCTATCCCTAGACTAATGGTTGTGCAACTATATGCTCTTTTTCTTTTTATTGATAAGTGCCCAGGTGAAATGTTTTATCTCAAGATGTTCTTGTCTGAAATACATGCAATTAGATGCAGTATACACAATCCAGAAAGTCACCATTTCAGACAAAAAAGCAACAAGTGGAAATATTAAGTAGAGCAATGGTAAAAATAATGCAAAAAAGGTTCATCTATAGTTGGCAAGTATATAGATCCTACCAATCAACAACCAGCGAGGTTGCACGCCCTAATGCAAAGGATGTAAGAACCTGCATCAAAAAATATCACTATCACAAACCAATACAAGCCATGTATCTAAATGGAAGGAGATGTAACAAAGACATTGTTCAAACAGCAAGTTATTGGATAGGATAGGCTAGAGGCATACAGCATTCTTGGCCAAGAATAAGGCTGGAACTGTGTACTTTTCAAACATAAGCTCCACTGTCCTGTCAGACACATAGTACGTCAAACTCTATCACAAGACATACAACAAATATACAACAAACCAAAATATAAACACCATAAACGTGATGACTAGTTAAACATGCTAACCAGGTCTCATAAAATTATTCTTTTATCAAGAAACTTAAAGATACAATATATAAGCAAAGAAACTTAGAACATCATTTCCTAGATAAGAATTATTAATAAAAATAATTACATATTCTTATCATCCCAGAAGAACTAAGGTCATGTTCAGTGGACTTGACTACTGTGTAATTTTCTAAATGCAAAAGGATACAAGGAAAATTATAAAACAAGAAAATAGATCATATCTCACATCAAGAACCACCATTGTTTATTAACACTACAGAAACAGAGTGTCTTTTGATTTTTACTAAATTGGATATAAATATTTGCCATTATAAATTAAAATGACCAGACTGATGCAAACATGGCCCTAAGAGAGACTGCATTTAAATTTTGTAGAATCTAATAATTTGTTCTTTTGACAGTTTGAGCTCATCAGAAGTCAAAGGCGATAATCAAAAACTCCAAAGTTCCTAAAACATTTAACGTTCATAGAAGAAAATTGTCCAGCATCAATCTCATTTATGCTTTACTCTCACATTTTATATGTTTATAATAAATATTTGAGTAATTTCACTAAAGGTCATCATGAAGGTAGATAAACAACTCCAAAGGGCGAAAATTATGGGCAATAATCTCTGCCAAGTCACAAAAAGAAAAATAATGCAAACTATTAGATGATCGCCCAAGACAAGCTTCTCTTAGATAGGATGAGATCATAAATACAGCCTAAAGGCACATAGGTGTTGCAGGCAATCAAACTTAAAATTAAACAAATTTTAAAATGTTTTGCATTGCATCCCTTATTTGATACAGACAGTCTATGTTAATCATAACTGTGATAGAAAAAATTAACACTAACATTAACCGGGCAACATAAAGGAAAAATTTTATGTGACATCTACATCGATAAAACTGATTACAAGTCTAACGCACCGAACCTTCAGAAGGCCTCAGTCATAAAGGTAAAAATTTCCATCAAACATTGTAAGAAGGATGAAAAGAAAAAACTCATTCATACTTTCATCATAGATTCATTGACTATACAATCGTACAGTGGTGAATCACCTTTCTCTCTGCTGCTGAGTGTTTGAAGATGGTTCTGCAAGGAGCATTGGATGCTCTTTGGGATCAATCAATAAACATTCCCTAAAATAGGAGCAGCAATTTATCTCGAACAGTTACAAAACAATTGACAAAACAGAATTAATCAAAACAGATATTTCAAAACACAAATCTAATAATCAACAATTACCTGAAAGCATGGTCCCATATGCTGTCAACAATATCCCAGTCAACAACTACTCCATCCTTTAAGGGTGATAGCACCTGATGACACAGCAAAATAATTAATTCAAATATTCAATTTAATCAGCCCAGCTCAATAAAGCAGGTAATACAACAAACTAACCTCCATATGATCACGGCGAAACCCCAAGGCTTGAGTTCCCACATACAACTTGCATTTTCCTTTGCCTTTGTTAGAATCAACATTGTTCTTAGAATCTATACCAGAACCAGAGTTCCTTTCAACATTTGCAGAATCATCAATGTCCATTTGATCACTAGCTCCAACAACCTTAAGCAAAATCATGATAAAATTAAAATTACAATGCAATTATTTTCGAAAACATGACAACAAATATGACAAAAATGACCAAGTGGCTCCAACAAATAGAACAAATATCACAATACAGAATTTGTAAGTCTTCCAAAAGTACTAAATGCTTATTCTCATAAGATGCAAATCTCAAAACCCAGTTGACTACTATGTTAGCAAATGCTTTTGGGTATCACCATAAAGCGATTTAAGGTTTCAAAACCTCTTCTGTATTTAATTTTTACTTGAGTTCAGATAAATTAGATAAATAGAAATGCTTGATGAGAATTAGAAACACTTCAAAGTGAAAAGCACTTGGAGGTGTCACTTGGAAGAGAACTTGAACTGCTTTTTAGTGAAGTTTTAGTGAGCACTATAAAGTGCTTTCAGGTGCTTTCACCGATAAAAGAAAAAAAAAAGCTTTTATTTAAATGCGCTTCCTGTACAAGCATTTCCACATGCAGCCAACATCTCCAATTCTCAAACGCAGATAGATAAACCACTTCCATATAAACATATTTTTAGGAATATCAACTTTATCCAGAACAAAAGACGCCAAAATATAAGGAGTGAAACTTCGAAATTGAGGTAAAAATGGAGCGCATTGTTGTCAACAGATAAAATAGAGAAAGAAGTAACACTAAACTTACAGAAGGAAAGACGGCCTTCGGTGCATCTTCACCGGCGTAACCAGCTTTGCAAGTGTGAGAGCCCAAGTCGATGACTATGGCTGATACTTCATCTGCGTATACAGCGTACAGAGAATAAAAATAAGCGAAAATTCAAAAAAAAAAAAAAAACCATTTCCAGTTTTGGCTGAGAAAGCTTGAACTCATTGATGTTAGTTTGGGAACTCACCACCTCCGTACATGATTGCAGATTCGGAGAAAGCAAGAGAAATGGTTCAATTTCGCAGAGATTTTTGTGGTATTTTGGATTAGGGTTTTAAAATAAACTCACCCGCCAGAAGACGAACGGGGGTTATCTTAGAACCCGTTATTTACCTTTTTGGCGCATCAACGATGTAATAAGGTGTCACGTAATTGAAGTTAAAGTTGATTTTAATTCATGTAATTTTATAATATTACAAAAAAAAAATTAAAATAAAAAATATTTTATAAGAATAATTGTTATAAAATTGATAAATAATCTTCTTTTTACAGTCCATTTAATTTTTAAAAAACTATTTGATATTACATTTTCAACAACAGTTTTTTTAATAAATTTTTTACTAATAAATTTTTTATTATTAGATGTTCATCCGTAGTTTTTTGAAAATTTCTGTTGTTATGTTAATAAACAAAATTTATAAACTTATGTTAAAAAATAAATTAAGTAAATTTATAAAAAGTAAATTATGATACTTTAAATAATCTAACATTCAAAAAATAAAAACAAAAAAAATTGAGCTTCTTTAAACAAGTAAAACATTTTTTTTATTATCATCTAGAAGTTATTTAATTAAAAAAAATATTGAAAAGAAGTTTTGGTATTAAAAACACTTTTGATCCACATATCATTCATGTTAAATTGCGCATAAAAAAATAAGTTTATTTTATTTTAAATACTTATCATGAGTTGTAAAATAATTTTTATCTCACTAATAATTATTATAAGTTATTAAATAATTTTATCTTCTAAAATGATATTTAACACATTTAATTTTTTTTATAGGATAGAAAATATATGTATTTAAAATAAGATATTTTTATTATTATTTTACAACATCACACATATCACTAATATTATTTTTAAAAAAGTTTTAGCTAGAAAAATTGTGCGTATTTTTCATAGTTTAGGGAACACAAGTAATGTAATAAAATAATAATAAAAAAATTATTCTTTTCCAATCACTAAATATAATTTAGTTTTAAGTTTAGTTTGTAATTATTAGAGATTTTAAAATAATACGCTTATATTGTGCAGAAAATTTAAGAATTAGTTAAATATTTGATATATTTCATTTTCGAAAGTATTGTGAATTTCAAAAGTAGATTTTGTGTTTAATAAATTCTAATTAAAATTATTTTAATCAAATGTTTATATGTATACATACATAATAATTTTTAATTTATTTATTTTTAAAATAATATGTAATATATGTTTTGAATTTTAATTTCAAGAAATAAAATATATAAGTGGTAAGATATATTTTTTGAAATACATAAATCAAATGTACACATACATACAAACATACCCACGTGTGTGTGCATATGTACATATACATATAATTATTAAATATTTTAAAATAATTCTTCTAGATTAAATCATTGTACCAAATAATTTTAAAAAAAAAAATTATTCTAGTTTTTTCCTTTAACATAACATAGTATATATTATTTATAATATAAAGATAACTATTATTGTGTGAATACGAGTTCTTTTAAACAGAATTTAAAATAATTATAATTTATTATAATTTTGAGTTTATTTTTATTTATAACTAGTTTAAATTGAGATCAAAATTCTTTTATGATTACACAAAGATTATTCCTATAAAAAATATGAGGTTTTATTGTAATTTTTAAATTAATGTACAAATACACTCTCATCATTTGTACCTATACATGTATATTTTTACACGCACGCGCATGTACGTATATATGTATAATATAATATTTGCCAATGAGAATACAAGATTAATTATAAGATTTGAAATTTTAGCCAAAATTCCAATGAGATGAGAGGCCATGAATCCTCCATAACTTGCATATAACGTAGCTACAGATCTACTGCAACGAAATTGGAAATGACAAATGAAATTTCATGAGAAATTAATGCGTGTTTTAGTTATACCAATGACATGCAGTTCATAATTGAATTTCTGAGAAGTAGGCATATGTATTCTCATATGCTCTACTTTCACATGTCAAATGATTAAGAAGTATAAAGCAAAATTACACAAGTCCTTGCATTGATTCTTGACTTTATTGTTCGATCTCCATTTTAAAGTAGTGTGAAAACACGTACGATATTATTGCTTCCTTTAGAAGTTAACTGTTGTGGTGGGGGTGGTGGATTAATCGTAAAAATTACTTTGTCGATTTCATGTTCATACATAATCAATCAATTTCATTTTAATAAACATTAAACAGATACTGGACTGGTGTTGAACTTTCCAGGTAATATATAGCATGTATATTTCAATTTTCAAGTAATAGCATTAAACACTTTTCCGGATAAACACTTGTCGAGTGTTGGTCTACAGAGATTTCTTTTCTGATTTACAATGTAAATCATCCGTCCTCTTCGGACGTTTCATCCAAACTCTAGCCATCTTAGTATTGGAATGAACAGTTCACCTGGAAAGTATAAAGAAAGACAGAAAAATATAAAATAAAAAATAAAAAAAGGGATCAAATGGGATTTCTAGGAAAGCCAAGACTAGAATTTTTATGAGTGAGAATGAGGGCTCTGTATTTTTACCTCATCAAAGTTCAAATGTGCCGATTTTCTGCTTTTTCTTCAAGAACAAATGTCTCTGTCATCTATCATTTTTCCAGGGACACTGTCTGTGCTGAAATCAATTGTTCATTTGGTCATAGTATCGGAAATAGCCAGGAAATGATCCCATCCGTTGCCATTACCAAATTGACAGAACCGAAATAGCGATGCTTTAATTCGTCATGATGTAGTCTGTAATACCAATGACCTGATATTCAACTTGTGTATGACAAATATTTTATAGCAGAAATACTTAATTCATTGCAATTCAAAACAACATATAGTATGTATTATTCATGGTATTTTGTGTTAAGTTGTGTGGTGCAAATATATTGTTCTTAAACCCCAATTAAATCCTGTTTGTATGCTATTAATGATAAATTTTAAGCACTTTCTCTATGAGTACTAACCGAGGATTTCTCTTTTTCACTCTTTTCTGGAATGCAACAACATTTTAATAACTAGTTAAGAGATATATATATATATATATATATATATAGATGTTAGCAGGTGATCATGGACATGTATTTTTACCTCATCAAGTGTTTCATGGTTTTCTTCAGATGATATCATTTTCTGGGGAAATGGGCGAGCTACTTTCTATCAGCTAACCTTTCCCTTGTTTCTTGCTCCGAGTTATTGGAAGGCGACAAGCATCAATATCAAGGAGTGGAGGAGAGCATTTACTTGGGAGATGTGAGATTGTGCACCAACTATTTCAACTGGCCGTTCTGCATGAACAATGATATGCCGATGCTGAATCCCAGATTTTGCGCTCAGCATTCCTTCCCTTAAAACAATGAACAAACAACGTACTTAAACCTCGACATAGGCCAGGATTTGGTATTGTTTATCTGTCTAAAACAAATAAAGTCTTTTTGTATTGATCAAATCTAGAAACTTGCAAATGGATAACAATGAAAATGATACAAATTTTTGCCCTTTGTGGATCCTTAATTATTACCCTCCTTTCCGAAAACTACACTTCTCACTACACTGGCTGAGGATACTTACTACCAATAGACCACGGGGGCACAAAAAAAGCTGTTTTACAATATTAAATTATTGGAAGAAGTTGGAAGATCAAGCATGAAAATACGGTAATTGTTTGCATAATCGACTATTTCAGGAAAGCATGTAAATGCAGTGATTAGAAGTTAGCGGGTGATGGTCATTGGCTTTTTACCTGACCAAGTGAATCTTTCTCCATCAGCAATCCTTCCCTTAAACAATGAACAGGACAGACAACAAACTTAACTTTGACAAGCCCTGAAAAGCAACAAAATGAAATCATCAGGTCTTGCTGCTTCAACCAAGTTCTTAATTTTTTGTATACATTCACACTCTTAACTAATAAAAATCTAATTTACTAAACAAACAACCAATTTTGGCATTCGTTGAATATCTAATTGGTAAAAATGATAATAAGTTGAGTAGTGGCATTTTGATCTAAGGTAGAGGATTAATAAAACAGTAGAATCATTAAATAAAAATCTACAAACCTCATTCTTTGATTCTTTGCTCGAGATGAAACAATGCTCATTCTTCATCGTCTACATCATAGATAAATTTGTAGTCTACCATAACGCAGGGGATGAGAGCTATCTTGGACCACTCTTTTCCTTTATCCCGTTTGCAATTTTCCTTTAGCAATGGACAGTTGTCGATGTATAATCTCATAAGTGAGGATGGAAGCCCCATATCTGGAAAGGATTTGACCTTTGGGCAATTTTCAATCCACAAATGTTCAAGAGAAATACCCACCGAAGACAAGTATTTCAAATTTTGAAACCCAGAAATTTTCAAATGAGTAAGAGAGGTGGGCAGCATGAAATTCATTCCCATCTCCTCGTCTGGAAAGTACTCTCCATCGTGACATCCATAAATCCAGAGGCTTCTAAGAGAGGAAAGCCTGTGAAACCCCCACTGGCTCAGTGCCTCGTAGATTTTGACATCTTCAATGCGAAGTGATGTTAGGCTAGTGGGAAAACCTTCTGGAAATGACGCAATTCTTGGGCATTCCCTTACCGTCAAATCTAGAAGAGAGTGAAGCTTGTGCATGTTGTCGGGTAGTGCTTTAAGATTCTTATTTCTGTTGATTACAAAACTTGAAGTGGTGATGGGAATCCCTCTTTCTGGAAAGGAAACAAAACTTGAGCAATTCCGCACAGAAATGTGGTGTAAACAGTTGAGCTTGTACAGGCCATCCGGTAGTGACTCCAACTTTGGACAATTGCTTATGTCGAGGTATTCAAGCGCCTCAAGTAATTGAATTCTTGATGACAAAGTGGTGAGATTATGGCAATTAGAAATCTCCAGGTGTTTCAGCGTCACTGATGAAAACAACGATGAAGAAGCAGCAGCATCCACTTCATGAACCACCAAATGCTGCAAGTTCTGGCAAAACGATATTTCAAGCCTTTTTAGAGATGAAGGTATCTTACATCTTGCGATGAACGTTAGAGAATCACAATCCCTAACAAGTAACCTCTCCAGCTGCGAATTGCTGCCCATCATTTCCTCAGGTAAGGATTTTAAAGATCTATTATTTTTAATCTTGAGAGACCGGATATTATTGGGAAGGAGATTTACGTCTGGGAAAGACACAAGGCCAATGCAATTTTCTTCAATTGCTATCTCTTCAGGGTAGCTGAGAATATTTATCCCTCGACTTAATCCGAATTCAAAAGACTTGTACTCATTCCATAACTTGACTTGTTCAGGATCGCCAATCGCCAAAGTTTCTACTACCTGAAGCCCTTGCTTCAAAAATTTTCCAAACTCTAACATATTGGAAATAGTCACATACTTCAAAAACTCGGTTGGACTATTGTATAACATACCTTTGCATCCATATATTTCTAGTGAACTATTCAAAATAGTCATACACTTAATCGACTTAGAGTCAATCAGAGTGCCGCCGCACATCATTCCTTTGCATTCATCAATTTCTATTTTGGAAAGCATCGGAAAGCTTGAGACTGGAACTACCAACTCTGCACATTTACGGACAACAAGTGTCCCCAAAGAAGGAAGAACCTCCGGCAATTTTCCAAGGAGTTTTGGACATCTCACGATGGAAAGCTCACGGAGGCAAGGAAATACTTGAACATGGTCATCACCTTCGACAATGGTGTCCCAGTACTCCCATTCTTGCAAATCCTCAATTTGAAGAGTCTCTAATGATTGAAAAAGCTTTGGGCAACCCTCCCCACAAATTTCAGAATTTATTCTTTTTAGTTTGGCCAACCCTTTGATGGTGAGGTGTTTAAGTAAGCCCAACAAAATGAGTGAAGGCAAGGATTCGCAATTTCCACAATTTTCCAATGCAAGAACCTCCAACACCGATAAGGATCCATCTCCTATCCAAAATGGAAATCTGGCACCACCATAACATTTGATTGTGAGCCTTTTTATGTTTTTGTGAGGTTGCATCATGTCAAGTACATTTTCTTCTACTACTTCATCCCTTGAGCTGTCAAATTGAGAACTCCATTGTAAAGACAATGCTTCTAGATTCTGCTTATCACATAGCAGAGCTTCTTTTGCATCTTGTGAATCATTTAAATTCTCCAATCCTGAGATACAAAGTTCTCCGCGGAGAAAATTTAAATTCTTCAAATCTTTCAAAGTAGATGCAGTTTCACGCTTGCCCATTACAAAATTGGATAGCATTTGGAGATTCTTCAACTCCTTCATTCCCAATGGCATCTCTTTCAATGACTTTGCACCTTCTATATCAAGATGACGTAAGTTGATCAAATTCCTCATGTTGGATGGCAATTTCACGAGACGGAAACAGTTTCTTAATATCAAAATTTTCAAATTCAACAGAGAGCTTGTTGACTCTGGTAAATTTCTAATCCAAGTTCCAGCAAGATTGAGATACCTCAAAAGACTCAAGTTTTTAAATGAAATAGGTAATTGAGTAATGTGGTATCCTTGTAAAGATAGCACCCTCAACTTTTTGAACTTTGGTAACAAATCACGTAGAACTACACAAGTAATAAAACTAGTATAGTTGTCCCCTCTTCTCAGAATCGGCAAGAATGTTCTCAAATATTCAGTTTTATAGAAAGCCTCAAACTTATTTTTACCATCCCACGAATCACGAGTATAAGAAGCATGACGAATCCTTTCAAATCTTCTTGATAACTTATTGGCATCCTCTAATCTGAAAATAGTTTCTCCGGAAATCAATTGAGCTAGATCATGAACAAGATCGTGCATTACAAATTTAAAACTATCATCATTTGATTGTTGAAAAATTGACCTTGAAACTAGCTCATCAAAACACTCGTTGCCCCAATCTTCCAGTCGCTTATCCTTCCTTGATTGTTGAATAATACCTTCAGCCATCCACAATGAAACAATTTCCTTCCTCGTGAATTCATAATCTTTGGGAAAAATTGCACAGTAAGAGAAACATCTCTTCAAATGAGAGGGAAGATAATGATAACTCAATTGTAAAACCGAAAGAATGCCATTTTGTCGAGGAAAATTCAACATATTGCTGTTCAATATATCATCCCAAGCATCATCTCTGTTAGAACGTAAAAGACCACCAAGAGCCTTCGCTGCCAGGGGTAAGCCCCTGCATTTTCTAACAACTTTATTACGAAATTTAGAAAGTTCATGTGCATTGCTATAGCTACCTTCAAATGCGTGCTTCACAAAAAGAGACCAACAATCTTCATCTGATAGATGCTTTAGATTATAGTGTTCAGTCAGTCCCATTATTGCTGCAACACGTGAATGGCGCGTCGTCACAATTATCTTACTGTTTGGTGCGGCAGTTAGGAAGGGAGCTTTCAGTTCTTCCCATGAGCAATAGTCTTCGTTCCAAACATCATCTAAGACGAGCAAGACTCTTTTTCCATCCAGAGTCTTTCTCAGTTGAACCTGCACTTCATTTAAAGTCTTGAGATCACAGGCTGCGGAAGTAATTGATTCGAGAAGTGCCTTTGAAATGCTCAAGACATCAAAGTCATCTGAGACACAAACCCATGCTTTTACTTCGAACTTGAAATCATTGACCGCGCTGTCGTTGTAGACCTCCCGAGCAAGGGTAGTTTTTCCAATCCCCGCCATGCCGACAATCGATATAACACGAAAAGTGGCGTCATTCGTTTCATTGCTTAACACCAATTTCAGAATGTTGGCCTTATCTTCATCTCTACCGTAGACAGTTGATTCCGTTGGCACACTTGAACTGGGTGATCTTCTCCATGCAGCAGCTGATGAGGTCCCTCCAGGAGTACTCAATTGCAATCCAAGTTGAATTCTTTTTTTATAGAGTTCTTCCAAGTGGCAAGTAATATCTTTGATCTTTGAATGCATACTAACGTTGAAATTAATAGTGGTTGGATTAAAACAATTGAAACAAGCAGCAGAGACCATGTTCTTAACTTTGCTAGTGGTAGCCCGATGATCATCAGATTCTGCCATATTTAACTTGCGCTCCAAAGCTTCGGTAGCAAACTCATCAAGAATGTCCTCAGCATCGTACGACAAGTCGCGGAGATCTTCCAGCCACATTTTGACTGCCGCGTCTGCCAGTTGCTTTTCCTCTGCATCACTTAGAAATGCCTGAATCATCTTCAGTTTCTTTTCCCACTTTTTGAGCTCTGGAAATAACCCACCTTGAAGTTGACGGACAAAGTTGAGCAAGTCGCGGGAAGCCAATCTGTCAAACAACGCATCAAAGAAAGCAGAGAGTAAGAGTTCTCCCACAATCATGGTTTTCCGGAAAGAAATGATAGTATCTGCAAGGATCCAAAGGGATTGATCAGAGGAAGCGAAAAGAAACTGTGTTTGGTTGCATAGGGGAAAGCCTGCAGGTATTGATTAGATTGAACTGTATATTATTGCGTAGACTTGGAACAATGAATAAGCATTAGACCTACAGAACAATTATTTCTCCTCCTCATTTTTATTTAAAAATAATAATAAAAAGTTAAGATTTTATTTTTATTAATTTTTTATTTTTTAATAAATAAAATTAATTAATATACAAAAAAATTTAAAAAAAAAATTGTAATTCGTATGTATATATGCGTATGATACGAATTTTGATGCACACCTAAGTGTAAAGCATAATGACAGTAATTTACCGTAAAGCATGAGAAGTCCTTGCATTTGAGTCTTGACCTTTACACCGGGAACTACAGGTTAATTTCCAGAGATAATGCAGTAACTTGCGGATGATAATATAACGAAGACTGAGAATTTGATAATGAGAAAGAAAAGTAATACACATTTTAACAGCCTTTAATGATTGAAGGAGATGTTTTGATGTCAAATATATCAAATCAAATAATAATGAAAAAGAGAAACTACACTGTTAATCAATCACTTCTGTTAATGGTCCAATGGCCCTTAATGTCTTCGATTTTAGTTAGCAATTTATTGCTTGGCCAACATTGTTGAAACTGACATTACATAATTATTATGCATTTAATATATAATTATTTATGTACTAATTAAAATTATATTTAAAATATTTTATTGATAATATTAAGTATTTTAATAATTTTTTTTAAAAAAATATTAAGAAAAAAAAAATTAAAATATTCAAAGCTTATGAATGAAAACAAAGAAAACAGAAGTTTTTTTCCTCTTGTTTGTTTCTCAGTCAAGATTAACTGATTATGGACAATTTCCACTTTAAAGTATTGATGAGGGACTTTTTCCATTTTAACGTAGAAATTACTTAGTCTTTACCAATCAATTTCATTTTCATCAACACCTAGCCGACAGGGGTTAAATTTTCCGAGTACTAGCATATATTTTCCAATTCTGAATTTTCCTAACTTCGTAAGCTTTTTCAAATTCTCTTGCAGGCGTGGGCGTGGGCGTGGGCGTGGGCGTGGGTGTGGGGGCAAATTACATTCGTATTTTTTAAAAGTAATTTTTCGGGTTGTAAACAAAAGGCTTTTGCAGTACAGGCATGCTGTTTCAGTTTAGAAGAATTTGAAACATTAATATTAAAATATTATCCAAAGTCTGCGAAGGAGACCAAGAAGACGGAGTGAATCACTTTTCAGAATTTAATAGTAGATACATGCACTTGTGTTGAATCTGAATTCCAGGGGCATGATAAATTTTCTCAGAGCATCCCAGGAAAATTAAGAATTAGCATAATGCATGTGGAAATCTGACCTAGTTAGTATGATATTGTCCTAATTAATTGATTATTATATGTATAATAAATGTGACTAATGTTTTATTTATTTATTACTAACAAAATATAATTTTAATAATCATTATTTATTTATTAGTTACAAAATTTTAATTTAATGGTTAATATTATGATTGTATTAAGTTGTATTTAATGATGGTATAATCTTTTATCTTATAAAAAAAAAGATCACCAATATTTTGAGAAGATATATAAATTTTTTTATTTTTACCTCTATTTTGATACCAAAAATCAAAATATTATAATGTTCTTCTAAAATTTTATATTTGGAAGTGCACCGTTATAAAACCGAATCATTGGATCTCGAATGTTAGATGGCCATTAAGCTTAACTTATATCAAGATATTATTGTAGATGATTGAAATTTTTCCTTAAAGAAAATACTTGTAGTATGCCTTGATTTATTAATTTAATATTATATTTATGATTTGTTGTGTTAACCTACATCATCTCTAAAAATTTCCAATAATAAGTTTCATTAAACCCTTAATAATAGAGAAAATTCTCTGCTTTACTATATTCTTAATAGTTCAGGCATATCCTTTGTTCTGTCCTCCAACAAACAACACAAGACTTCTAACAATCAAAGTTAATGAAAAGGGTGATCTTTTTAACCTCAAAGTGTAGCTTGAACGTGTCATTTTTCTTGTAATTTGAGATTAAATGGAATGTAAAAAATGTGAATTTTGGTGATTTAGAGAGAATGTCGCTTCTCATTTGTTTTTGAAATTGATACTATTGAAGTTATGCAAAATGAAAATGCATCAACTAATGTTGTGTATGTGAGTGACATAAAAAACAGATTAAATTTAGCCTACAGTTTAGCCGACATAAAGACAAACGGATGGAGAGAAAAAATGGACATACTCCTTTGCAAAAATTGCTACTACTAGAGCCACTGCTAGAATCATTCCTTGATGTACTATCCTTGTAACAAACTCTTATTCTAAGGTCATAATTATTCCAAGCAATATATATGTGTAGGCAGATGATGAGCTTAGATTTCTTGTTTTCCAATTCACCAATATATATATATATATATATATATATTAAAGCTCTATGTAATACAATGAAAACAAGGTAGCAATACAAAGTTTGTTATTTCAACCTGGTATCAAAGCTCTTCATTCAACAATGGTAGAAAGCCACAACATCACATCCCAAAATATCATCACTACCATCCAAAACACTCAAAATAATGAAACCTATACTTTTCAATACTTCCATCAAACTCACCAACAATAACCACGTGTTGTAGAAGTCTCAAGTCTTTCTCAGCATATGAGTTAATGGGTTAAAAGGTTTTATAAATGGTAGCAAGAATCCACTTAGATGAATAAACGTCACCATAAACGATCAATAAAGTGTTATAACAACTGAGAATTCAGAGTTCTAGGCATGGCTGAAATAAGATCAAATGTTCATAGGGTGGTTGTTGTCCTCAATGACTAAAAGCGTTCTAGCATCTACCACACAATGTGATTCATCAATGGAAATTTGGGCAACTATAGCAAGACTTTTCTCTGATCAAACTTCTGTCAGAGCCTTACAAATTAAATCTCAGATTTGGAACATTAGGAAAGAGTTCTTGTCCATAGATGAATACTACCATAAAATGAAGAGCCCAGTAAACAACCTGATAGCCTTAAAAACTGGTATGTCTGATGATAAGTTTGTTCTATTATTGATGGAGGTTCTTGGCTCAGAATACGACTCAGTTGTGGTAAATATAACATCTATAGCATATAAACTACCTCTACAAGATGTTTATGCCATGTTGCTTAGTTTTGAAAACAGAATCGAAAAGAATTTTGTTATAAGCAACATGAACTTGCAAAACAATCTCTTAGCAAATATGGCTTAGATTGGTAATTTTTAGAAAAGAAATTGGAACTTCAATGGCAAGTTTGGCACTCAAAATTTTGCTAACACAATTTTCAATACTTTTAGGAGTAATCAAGGAATATCGGGAGCTTAAGGAAGAGGTAAAGAAAAGTCAGCAAACATGGCAAACAAGTCAACTTGTCAGGCATATAACCAAATAGGGCATGCTGCTTTCAATTGTTAACACAGGTTTAATTGAGACTTAAAACCACAGTTATCTCTTATACCTGACCAGAAGAGTGCATGTGTGGCTGCTCTAGAAAATTCAGCAGATCCTTTCTGGTTTCTCGACAGTGGGGCTGCAAACCATATCACAAACAACATCAATAACATAAATCAAATGGTATATTACAGTGAGATAGAACAACTAGCTGTAGGTAACGGTAAAAAGCTTTCAATCCTACACATTGGAAACACTGCACTGCACACACATTCTAACATACCCATTCACCTAAAATGCATACTACATATTCCTAAAATCACAAAAAATTTCATTAGCATTTCAAGATTAATCAATGATAATAATATTGTCGTGTTATTCTATGGTGATGTTTGTTTGGTGAAAAACAAAGGGCAGGGGATAACACTATTAAGAATAGTGGCTGATAAAAGACTATACAAAGTGGACTTGCCTTTTACTTTTAAAGGTTCCAAGAACAATTTAGGATGTAGATCGAGTTAGTTCAGTTCAAATCAACCTAAGTCAATGTTATCTTCATTGTTGACAAGAACCGATATTGGAACCAATGATCTAAGGGTTGAAAAGACCTTAACTCTTTGACACAATAGATTAGGGCACCTTAATGTAATAGCCCTTGGACAAATACTAACAGCTTGTAATGCTCATGATATTAATGAAAGACAATTCCCAGTATTCTATAGTACTTGTCAGCTTAGCAAATTACATAAAGTCGCACTCAAAAGCAATGAATCAAAAACCCAAGAAACATTATAACTTATCCACTCAGATATTTGGCTGCACTTTTGCTTTCCAACCAAGGTTTTAAATATTACATAACATTCATTGATGACTCAAGTAACTTCACTTAACTGTATCCCCTCACAAAAAAAATTAGAATTGTTTGTGATATTTGTTAAATTTAAAACAAAAGTTGAAAAATTCTTTGACAAGAAAATAAAATCCTTTCAATATGATATGGGAGGAAAAGGGGGCAGGGAATACAAAGTATTTGAAAAATACTTTGAAAAGGAAGGAATACAGCTAAAATACTCTTATCACTACACACACAACCAAAACGGTAAAGTTAAGAGAAAATATAAACATGTTGTTAAAATTAAATTGATCCTAAAGGCTCAAGCTTCTTTGCCTCTTAGATTTTGGTGGGAGTCTTTCAATGCAGCAGCTTATTTGATAAACAGAACCTCAACACCTACTATTGACAACTAATTACCCTATGAAAGACTATACAAAGCTAAACCAGATCTATCCTTGATCAAAGTTTTTATATATGAGTGTTATCCCTTCCTTAGACCATACAGTAATTAAAAGATGAATTTTCACACATTAAAATGTGTGGTTCTAAGTGTTAGTGTACATTATAAAAGGTAATTTTGCCTTCATCATTTTGAAAGAGTCTATATTTCTAGTAGTGTGAAGTTCAATAAAAACTCATTCCTTTTTATAATGATTCCCACTTTAGGAATACAAAACAAGTTTAGCCTAAAAACAATCAACCTTTAATGAATCAATTCTTTTCATTAATTCATGACATAAATTCTCCTCAAATAATAGAATCAGAAAAAGAAAGTCTTCTTATTGCCACTCTTCCAATAGATGTCACCCTCATCTCAGGTAATACCATTCAACCATCACTCATACAACAATCACACGACAGCAGCAACCTAAAAAACTAACAAGATACTGCCTATTTTCTTAACCAAACCTTATAAGAGCACACCTAAATTAAACATAAGAACCAGCACCTCCCCAAAACTTGAGCAAATTACAACCTACACATCCTATGATAACAAGAGCAAAAGTAAGAATCTTCAAATATAAATTATTTACTGTCACTGAGAGCATAACTATCCATACTGATCCTGTTCAAGTTTTAAAGGATCCTAGATGAAAAGTAGCCATGAAAGAAGAGTATAATGCTCTAATTGAGAATGAGACCTAAAACCTAATGACATATAAGCAAGATTTGAAATTAGTAGGAAACAAGTGGGTATTCAAGGTGAAAGAAAACTCAGATGAAAGCATTTCTAGATTTAAAGTAAGACTTATTGTTAAGGAGTTTCACCAAACTCCAAGCATTAATTTTTATAAAACTTACAGTCTAGTGATAAAGGCATTAACAATCAGAATAATACTTAGTTTAATAATAACCTTTAATTTGGATCTTAAACAATTGAATGTCAATAATGCCTTTTTGAATGGAGAGTTGTCTGAGATAGTTTATATATATCAACTAAAAAGGATGATTGACAAAATAAAGCCAAACCATGTATGCAAACTCAAGAAAGCTCTTTATAGGCTCAAACAAGCTTCTAGAGGAGCTTAATTTGACAAGTTGAAAACTGAGCTGCTATCATAAGGTTACACAAACTCAAGGTTTGACATTTTTCTATTCTTCAAAAGGTTTAGAGAATATATCACAATTATGCTGGTTTATGTTAACGACATAGTAGTGATAGTTAACAACAACATTCTTATTAAAGAATTAATTCAAAAACTAAGCAACAGATTCTTATTAGAGGATCTGGAAAAATTACATTACTTTTTGGCCATAAAAGTGAAAAGAATGGAAAGTGTAATTGTCATTTCACAAAACAAATACATACAAGATATGCTTAAGAAGATAGCTTAGAAAATTGCAAGGGAGTAAACACTGCAATGTGTGCTAATGCTAAACTCAACAAAACTGCAAGTTCACCCTTCTCAGAAAAAACCATCTACTGAAGTGTGGTAGGCTACCTGCAGTATACAACTTTAACCCAACTTAATCTCTTCTTTACTATAAACAAGTTAAACCAATTCATGTCCAACCCAATGTTATCTCATTAACAGGCTTGTAAAAGGATTCTTTGGTACCTAAAAACAATATGTGAGTATGAATTGCGTTTCTAGAAAACAAACAACATATATTTGCAAAGCTTCACAGATGTAGGTTGGGGATGCGATTTAGATGACAAAAAATCGATTAGTGGCTATTGTGTGTTCCTTAGTGAAAATTTAATATCTTGAAGTTCAAAGAAGTAGGGAGTGGTTGCCAGGTCTTTCACAAAATTTGAATACAGAGCAATGGCACTTGCCTACACAAAAATTGCTTTGATAAACTCTATCCTAAAAGAACTTAGTGTGAAGTTCAAAAGAATGCCCATAGTATGGAATGACAACCAAAATGCAGCAGCAACGACCGCAATTTTAGTTTTTCATGCTAGAACTAAACACATTAAAATAGTTCTTCATTTTGTGATAGACAAAGTGAATTTAGGAAAAGTTAAGATCAAATACGTCCCATCAGAAGACCAAGTTGTTGATTGTCTTACAAAGGCCCTGCCATATGGTGAATTTGAATATTTCAAAAGTAAGCTCAAGGTTTTCCTAAGAACCTTGAGGCAAAACCTTGAGCTTGAGGGAGGATGTTAAAGTTATGCAAAATGAAAATATATCAGCTGATATTATGTATGTGAGTGATATGAAAAACATATTAGATTCAAGCTACAACTCAACCAACATAAAGACAAACAAATGAAGAGAAGAAATGAACATACTCCTCTGCAAAAACTGCTATTGCTAGAGCCACTGCTAGAATCATTC
Organism: Khaya senegalensis; assembly: GCA_032402905.1. Lineage (NCBI taxonomy): Eukaryota > Viridiplantae > Streptophyta > Magnoliopsida > Sapindales > Meliaceae > Khaya > Khaya senegalensis. The sequence continues at coordinate 6,569,065 of CP135535.1, forward strand.
CTTGACGTACTATCCTTGTAACAAACTCTGATCCTTAGGTCATAATTGTTCTAAGCAATAGACAAGTGTAGGCAGATGATGAGCTTAGATTTCTTGTTTTCCAATTCACTTCCATATATATATATATATATATTAAAGTTTTGTGTAATACAATGAAAACAATGAAGCAAATTTTCAAACTGTTTTAATTATTTTTCTCTCAACATTCCTTCCCTTAAACAATAGATAGAAGAACCCACAAACTATGAAATAATTCATTCATTCGAAATAATAAACATTAATTCTGAAAAAATCACTAGATAATGAAAGGATAGAAAAGCACCACATACCATTTTGAAGTATTTAATTTTAATATCATGTACCATTTTGATGTCTTTGCTGACATCAAATTCTTAACTAGTGAATTTGAAGATTTGGGAGTAGATTGCATAACTAAATTGTGAAGTGTCAAGGGCTCTGGTGCATTAAGTCTTTTCAAATGTTTCATCAAACTTCAAAGTTTAATGGAAAGGTCTCTTAGATTCCATATACAGCAACTAAAAACCCAAAATACTATAGATTAGATGTAATAATTTCAATGGAAAGTGCATAAGATATTGCAATTGTTGTTGGCTATAAGACCTACATGTAATAAGAACAAATATATAACTATATATTATTACGTGGATTAATTAAATTAGCAATTTATTTATAACTTTTGTCTATATTATCTTTTTATAACATAAAGCCCTTAAAATAACAATAAAAGGATTTAACTTAAATTTAATCATTCTTAAATATTCATGATTATAGAATTATCAACACTAAAATTTGATAAATCTAAATTAAATCATAATATATTATATTTGTTTTATTAAAAAATGAAAGTAACAATTTCATAAGTTATTAATGAAAGTGTTTACTTAGTCTAATATTATAATATTTGTTAATGAATAATTATAATAAACTAATCTATTTAAAAATTCATATGGAGTATTATCTACATGTCGGAGATTTATCTAATGTATGATGATATGAGTAATCCTTAAACTTGAAGTTTTCATAATACTTTATATGTAAATTATATATACTTTGATATTATAATTTTGTTATTTGTAGTGATATTACACATAGGGTAATGATTTGACAATATAAAAGTACATAAAGGTTGTAAAAGATCAAAAAAAAATGTTTCTCTTTAAATAATATAGAGTCAATAATTTTAAAATTATATTATTAACTTAAATTAAAAAGTTTTAATTTTTCAAACTATAAAATCTTTGGTGGGAGATAGATGTGTGTGTGTGTGTGTGTGTATATATATACATATATAAGACAAAAAAATTAAATTATATGATAATTTTATACTAAATAGATTTCCTTAATGTAAGTATCTTTTCTCGATTGAGAGTTATGATGCATTATTGGATGATATTTTTAATATATAAAAATTAGTTTTTTAATTAAAGAATTAATTGAGAATAAATTAATTTGATTAATTTATTTATAGTTAAAAAATCTGTTACTATCTCTAATGCCAACGTAAGAAAGAATTTAATAGGACACACACTTTAAATATTAAAGAATTAATAATAAGTTATATAGAATTAAATTTTAAAATTTAATTGTTAAGTTCTTAAACTTTTAGAATAAATTCTCAATGTTAAAAATTATGAATAAAAATAGAATCATGAAAATTTTCTACTAATATATAAAATTGAAAATTTTAAAGTTATTTTGTAATTTTTAGAAGTATAGGTGCTATTTTATAATATTTGAAAGTTTAGAGATTAAAATATAATTAAATAAGTTATTTATTTAATTATAAAAATTTTATCATATACCTTTCTTGAAGTTTGTGTTAATTTTATTTTATAACAAATTTTGTAAAAAAATACATTTACCTCCTCTTGAATTTTAAATTGATTAATTAAA